>KN483638.1:0-29162 GCA_000787095.1 Periophthalmodon schlosseri | reverse complement strand
ATCGTGACAGCACTACTTAGAATGACAACATTTTTTTTTTTTTTTACTTTTTTTTAATTTTTTGTATGGCTTTGTTTAGAAGTTTCTGCTCAACACATTTCAGCATTCAGCTGAGGCCTGAATAGCATCAAATAGATAGCTTTTCTGTGATTACACTTGACCACAGATTAACAGCGCTCGGGTCGAACTCTTGTGTCGCAAATGTTGGCAGCAATTTTTGTCAACTCAATTTTAGTCGGTGCAATTTTAGGTCAATTTGTATAAAACATGGACTGTCTGGACTGTCTGACAACTGAAGAGGCCATTTTGCGCTGGCTTTAAAGGTTACAAGAAAAAGCCCAAAACACACAGCTTTAAATTCACAGTTTTCACACTTTATTCCATTTTATAAGCTCTGTTTATACTATAGTCAAGACATTAGTAAAATATTTAATCACAAGTCAAAGGTGTTGTACCTGATTTTTACTGTCTTAAAAATGTGAAAACAGAAGTAGTTCATTTTAAACAGTTTGCAGTGGTCCAAAGTTATTCCTCACTTTAGAAGGCATTCTGAGCGTTCCAATTATTCACCGCTATGAGTTTCTAAGTGGTCTTCACAACTTCAGAGACCAGAGTGGAGTTTACGATGACGCTAAGAACAACTAGCATGCAACAGCGCACCAGCGTTACTTCCTGGTTTGCGGAGATAAAAACATTTTATAATCAGATGCAGACAGCGGGTCTTATTTTGACTCTAAGAGCTGGTTTTACAGTTGGCTATAGCCTTCTGGTACCGAAGACGACTGCAGGTAGAACACAACAGCCCTGTCAGGAACGCTTATTCTGGCATAGAAGTCCACGCTGAGTATGAGTAGTACGTGTGGCAGTGATACGCAGGTTTTTTCTGAACAGCCCTGACTGAACTGCAGTCAAATCCATCCTGAAAAACTGGAAATTAAAGGTAATGTTTTACTGTTTACACCCAAATATTGAATGTTTTGTGCCATGTCCTGTTTTCTGTCAACCTGCCAGTGAGACTGCAGATGAAAATGAGCTTGCGTGGCTAATTTACATGCTGTTCTAACAAATGTTGATTAATGTGCACTGTCACATGTTTAAAAATTAAACATAAACATACACATACATTGTTTAGTGCCCATGCTCACAGGAAAGGAGGCATGCAGAAGCTTTTAGGAGAGTTTGGGACTTAAGCAGCCTGGATCGTGCAGGAGCGAGGAGCCTATCTGACGTTTCTGAACATCTTGATAATATTCTATTAAAACAGGGCACTTTGTTTCTCTAAGGGATATAGTTGCCCTCTTTGCATAGTTTGCAACACATGCAGATGAGGTGAAGTGCCCTATTTGTTAATCAGAGCTACAAAACAAGCATCTTATTGTGCTGACGTTTACGCCACATAATGTTAAAGCAGAGGATGGACCCGACCCACCTGCACCTGCCTGATCTACCTCAATGTGCTAATAATCTGCAGTTTTAGCGGAAGGCAAGTTTCCTGATTGTCGAATTTAACCAGACTACCACCAGACGATACCAAAGCCCAACATAAAGCATCAGATGTGTCAGACACATGATTCTTGCCCTCCTTTGCCAACTGAACAGCTGTGGTCACACGTCTGGTTTGGATCAGCTCAGGTAGTCTACAGCACGAAGGTGACGGTAAGTCTGTGCTTTCTAAAGGGATTGACCGCTCCAGTGCGAGACCAGCCACACCAGATGGACACTCACTTTTACTCATCCTCTTAAACCTGTACAGACCCGGTCTCCTCCCGTCTTCCGGCCTGTAGAGGTGATACGGGGACGTGACAAATACGGTTGAACAATTTGCCGAAAACATCGATTTGCAATTTTTCGGCGATTGCATTTAAACACATCCATTTTCTGTTTCAAAATGTCTTTAAAGAAAACTCAGTAACCCTATTGTTATTAGATCCTCAACTTTCATAATCAGACTTGTTGCTATGACGACTCGGGACTAGAAAGCAGAACAGAGAGACAAAAGACATAAACAGCCCGTGTTATTGGAGGACACCATGACGTCACTTTTATAGAGAGGGAGTGTCAGTCATTAGATCCGAGACAGAGGACACGGGGACACGGGGGGACGGGGGGGACAGGGGAGGACACAGGAGGTAGAGGACATAGAAGTGATGAGGAGTGTCCTTAATCACAGTCTAAACCTGATCAACCCCATAAAGCGAGTCCTCACAAGGGCGTCCTGTTGCACACTCTTGTCGTCTCTTTGTTCAAACGGCAAATGGTTCTTTTAACTGGGAGTAAATTGCGACCAACAGGTTCAACATTCGAATTTGGTTGCAATTTCCAGATACAATTCCATAAATATTCTGTTTTTTGATTGAAATAGCCAAAGGGAAAATCCACAATGTTGAACTGTATTTTTTTTTTTTTTTTGTTAAGGATTGGGTGAATAAACTTTTCCACAAACTTAATCTTATAATTTAACGTGCATTCACACTTGTCTCAACCCATCCTTCCTGAGATCATGCCCTGATGTAGTCTTGGTTTGGTCCTGCTTCTGGTTTAGTCCTGGTCTAGTCCAGGTTTAGTCCTGGGTTTAGTCCCATTTTTAATGTGGCGTGTGTGCAAGTGTGAACCTACCCTTAAAGCAGACCGGTTATGCAAAATTGACTTTTCAGTTGTTGTTTCCCCTCAACATTGACTCACCCGAAGTTGTATTTGGAGTGATTCGTGCATGTTTGAGCAATCTTTAATCGCTTATTTTCAAGGCGCCATATTGCGATCAATCCCTGTTCTTACCACCACCGGTACACGCCCTCCGCTCTGTACTTACTTCTTTCTCCAATTTTACATGTGATACATGTAGGATTTTGCAGAGTCTCATAGTCATTTTGGGACAAATGAAAAAAAAAAAAATCCACTTCTTGCTAGCATGATGTGCAGACATCCATCTGAGGTGCCGACTCTCCCTTTCAGTACCACAGTTTTCTAACACGGAAGTAATTTATTAAGTTGTTTTAAATCGGCACAGTTTTATGTTCAAGAACTTGTAGCATGAGATCTAGCCCTGTCTCTAATTAAGCAAAAAGCAGGACAAAACATCTGAGCTTTGACAGTTAAAAGTCAAATTCTGACCTGCCCTTAACCTCAGTTTTAATTGTGTTACAGTGTGTTTTAAATGGTAAATGGAACCACTCACCCATTCACACACACATTCATACACCAGTGTACACAGACACTGGGGGCGAGGTGGGTTGAGTGTCTTGCCCAAGGACACAAGAACAGCATTCATCGCGCTGCTGACCTGTAGGTCAGTGGATTTGACCACTCAACCGACAATGTTTTTTTTTGTTTTGTTTTTTTTGTTTTTTTGGAGAACAGGATTCGAACCGCCAACCTCCAGATCAGTGGACAACAATCTATTATTCCATCAGTTCTACTACCAGTTCCAGATGATTGAGGGTGGAGCTGTGTGTTTGTAGACTTTTGATGTTTTCGCATAGAACTTAGATATTCTGTGCTTTTCCTGAGGGTTGTGGGCTAGACTCTGTGGGGAATTGGACTAAACGCCACATGGGACCATCTCTGATCTGTATCAAAGAGCCTCTGCTGTGCCCTTGAGCAAGACACACCGCCATCACACCCTCGCTCTCTGTGTGAACTGACTCACGCATGTTACTGCGTCTCCAAAGACTAGATCAGACGCATCATTTCAAATGCGTAGTAAACATCTTTGCATTTTTGCTTCTGATGTCGTTATACTCAGAGGTGGGGAGAATGGCCAAGAACTGTACTCAAGTAAGAGTAACGCTACTTCAAATTAATATTACTCAAGTAGATGTAGAAAGAAGTGGTTCAAGAAAATACTCAAGTGAGAGTAAACAAGTATTTGGGAAAAGTACTAAGAGTAACTATCAGGACGTAATCTGGAATTTTCATAGAATAGACCAAAAAATTAAAAAAAAAAACACATTTTTACTCAAGTTACTTCAATAAAAATATTACTCAAGTAGGAGTAAAAGTATGCTGTTAGAAAAGTACTCTGAAAAGTACAATTTCTTTAAAAAGTTACTCAAGCATACTACCCATCTCTGATTATACTCAACACTGTAGGCAGCTTCAGATGTAGACTGCAAAATGACTCTTTAATGAAAACAACTAAGTGAAATATTGTATCATTTGCATATTATAAAATGCTTTAAGCTAATTTTTTAAATGTGACCTTTGGACATTTGTAACACAGTAATCCTTAGTTTGAAAATGAAGGTATATTCAGTGTCTTAAAGGGCCTGGACCCAATTTTTCCATGTACAGTATTTGAGCTAAATTGGTCTTCCCCAAGTACAGATATATTGTATAAATAGCTCTTGAGGTCAAAATAAGTCAGCTGTGTTCTGTCTGCATCTAATTATAAAGCATTTCATTGTCTGCCAATCAGGAAGTGTGCATTAGCATGCTGGTTGCTGTTAGCTTTACCATCGTGGTAAAATTCCGCTCTACTCTGACAGTTGTGAAAAGCCCTGCAAACCGTTTAAAATGTACTACTTTTACTTTTCACATTTTTAAGACAGCGCCATTAATTGTATCGCCATGGAGACATGCAATAAAAATAAAAAAAAAAATGTTATTGAATAAATGCAAGAAGTACAAGCTTAAAGTTGCACTACGTTATTTTTTGGGTGTAGGGTAAAGGTTCTCAAACCGCTTTACATCAAGGAACCACTCACCCATTCACACACACATTCATACACCAGTGTACAGACACTAGGGGCGAGGTGGGTTAAGTGTCTTGCCCAAGGACACAACAACAGCAGTCATTTGTGGGAGCTGGAATCGCACCGCCAACCTGCGGTCTGCGTTGTCTGGAATATTCCACAGTATGGCATTCACTTTATTTATCTCCATGGACACAAGCAAGTGATACAGCTTTAAGCCCATACTTTACTTCTTAGAACATTATTTTCCCCTCAATTTCATGGCACTAACTGAAATATTGTAGAGAATTCTGCAAATATCTGACCATTAAAGAAAAGCTACATAGCGCTCCTTTAATATTGCATTTAAAGTGACCAGTGGGATCTGATTCTTTGTTTACACTGTTTGGTTTGTTCTTTTGTGTCTCCTGTTTGTCCTGAGCTCCACAGAGATGCAGCCTGTGTCCACAGTCTGACCACTATAAATCACAGAGACACTGGTCACCTCCCCGCGCCCTTCACACACTCCCCACACATGTATTACACACTACACAGCACTAGCAAGTACCAACAACAGCCAGCGAAGAAGTACTGGTACACGCTGGTCATTAGGCTTGAGTGTAGTACTGCAGCAATACCACTACTCCCTGCAATCAGTCTGCTAGTGACATTTCTACAAATTTGTTCTCTGATCCAGTCTTTAACCACTGTTTGGGAGCAGTGGAGCGGCAAGGGGCCCATCTCCAGATCTTGTTGCAAGGCTTGGTCAGGACTACCTTAGCCGGAGTTGAGTTGATGGGGGAAACCGGAGAAAACCCACCCAGACATAGGGAGAACGGAGCAGGGGCGGCGGCAGTGGAAGCTTGAGGGGGCCCTAGCCTCACCTAGAATAGCCAACGCTCCCCCATAGCTCCCCCAAAGATTTTTGCCCCACTTTCTTAGCATGTCCATTCTCGACTCGAAAACTCGAAAATGTTCAAATGGCAACCAGAGTTCAAAATGAGACTATTTTTGCCCCACTTTCTTAGCATGTCCATTCTCGACTCGAAAACTCGAAAATGTTCAAATGGCAACCGCAGAGTTCAAAATGAGACTGCAATAAAGAAAGAATTCCATGTTAGTTTTTTTTTTTTTTTTTAATCACTACAGGGGGCTAACTACATTAAAACTGGTTCAAAACAGCGAAGCAAACGTGGTAGAGGGAGGGGTTGCGCTCGCATCCATATAAGACTTTAAATTAACGTGTTAAATGAGCGCCCCCGCTGAAGAACTTTGCACCCCCGTAGCTCCTCCAACTAAAATGTCTGCCACCGCCCCTGGAACAAAATCGAACACGCGACCTTCCTGCTGTGAACTGACCGTGACTTTCTAATTTTCTTTTTGTTTAAAGGAAAGAAATGGGCAATGCCGTTCTCTGCGTTGGTCTTTGGTTGATATCGAGTCTCGGTGTGGTACATACTTACACTTACACTTGTTTTGCGCTTTACGGGCTCGTCGAAGCCACTCAAGACCTACAGTATAGTCATTATTCATTCACTCCGCACTCGGTGGAGTTAAGCTGCTGCTATAGCCACAGCTGCCCTGGGGTAGACTGATGGAAACGAGACTGCCAATCTGCAACGTCGGCCACTCTGACCGCCACCAACGCTCACACACACACCGCGTTCATACTAGCCGAGGTGGGCGAAGTCCCTTTCTTGACCTCTGGGTTGGTAGACGAGTACTCTACCCACTGAGCCACCGTCGTACCAAATTTGTATCAAACAGAAACTGGATCTCCAAAGCATCTCCATCTCTCTGACTTTGTTTTTCAACCAACACGGACTATTTCTCCATAACATTGTCCATCTTAACATTTCATCGTGAGACAATGAGCAGAAGTCCCCGTAGCAGAGGACGCCCCGCCCTCCAGAGGTGACTGCGCTGTCTCGGTCCCGTCTCCGTCTCTCCACATTCACACAGCAGTGAGCTCAGACTGAGGAGCTGCTCTGAATGCTCAATGAGAAGCTGCCTCCTGTTACCAGCGCACGGAGCACGGGGGGGAGGGGCTGATGGGAAACCACAGCTGGAGTTTGACACCGTTGTTCATCTCGGGGCGACCGTGGCTTCAAATGAAAAGTGTTTTGTATACCTCTCAGAGATTTTCAGCTTGTGTTTTTATTATTTATTTGTGTCAACTCTTATTGGAGCAACTCAACTGTGGTTTGTTTCCAATTTAATGCTTTATAATTAATATTTGAGGCATTCAAGTGCACTGGGTTATAAACAGCCAGTAAATACTGTTTACACATGTTCTCGCCATAGACTGTATAAAGAAGTGGACTAAGTGAGTGTGACGTCACCCCCAGTGTTCGGCGCCAGTCAAATGAAGCTCATCGAGGCTAGAGCAGTTACGGGGCCAATTTTGGAGCCAGACTCTATATTAGGAATTCCGACCGTGGGTATCGTAGCAACCAAAGAGCCAATCTGGAACGAGCTCTATTTTGGGAATTCCGGCCGCGGGTATCGTAGCAACCAAAGAGCCAATCTGGAGCGAAGCTGTGGAAGGTAACGGCCCTTTCCCGCCCGCACCGCTGGTTTAGCATGTGCGGGCGTTTAGCAGTGCTGTCAATCAAATGGTAGCGGCGCGACCTCGGGGAAAGAAAGCAGCTGATATGTTATTAATGTCGATACCAGGATCATGTAGAGCGGGTTAATGCGAACATTTTAAGACCAAAATGATGAGCCTGACAGCAGCAGTTACACAGAGAGGGGCCACAGTTTTCTAATGTAAAGTGATTTGGAGCCGATGGAGCCGGAAGCGCAGCCCATGCTCACTTCCTATTCGGAACGCGGCAGCTAGCAGGTTAGCTATGTCCGTTTATACATACAGTCTGTGGTTCTCACTCATTTTGGAGCAGAAAAGAAACAGCTTATGGTCCCTGCACGTCGGACTGGCTTTTATTCCATTGTTTTAATTAACTGCATTTGAAAATGTAAGACCGCTGGAACTTGGAAGTAGGATAAACATTTTCTAAATAAAAATAGGTCGTTTTTTTGTGTCTTCATTTAACCGCGCAAAATGTTTAACAAACTCATGGCTCATGGGGACCCGATTTATGTAAAATGGTAAATGGTCATATTTATTTTGTGCTTTTTCACCTTCAACGCATTCAAAACGCTTTACATCAAGACACCAGCGTATGGAGATGAATTTTCCGCAGTACGTCATTAAATTCATCTGTCTCCATGGAGAGAAGCAATTGGTGCCATCAAGCCAAGTTACAGGTCAAATCTGTGGAGAGGCAACAACACTCACAGTATAAAAATGCAGCTTTATTTTAGTAATAAAAACGGTAATCTGTACATCTGTAATCGAATAAACACTATGGAACATGGAACATCCCAGCAAAGCAATAACATCTCCATGGAAAATGTAGCAAAATTTGAGGTCAAAATATGTCCGCTGGATGCTGTCTCCATTTAAAGCCTTTTTTTGTCCCATAAATAAAGCATTTTTTTGTCCCATAATAAGGAAGTGCCTGTTAGCTTTAGACAGCAAAACTCCACTCTGGCATCTGAAATGAGTTGTGAGAAGCGCTTATAAACTATAGGTAGGATGCTCAAAATGCACAAGGTAAGTGAGGAGTAACTTTTGACCAAACAGCCAAACAGTTTAAATGAACTGGTCCTGTGTTTCATGTTTTTAAACCTTTACAAAGAGTGGACTGGATAAATCAGCCCAAACAGGTGTCGGCCATCTTGAAACTGGATCTTCTCTGAGTCTGTTGTCCATTAGAGCACTTTACAGCTCCATACAAGTGTAATATGTGTGTGCTCATGTTCTCCTGAAAGCTGATCTCTGCACCTACAGTCGCAGGGAAGGATGCACCACGGCGCAAATGAATTACTCTTCAATCTAATGACTTAAGTCGGAGTCTGTACAGCTGGTGTTCAGGTCTCCTTTAACCTCATCACAGAAGGAAGGAGGAGATTAAATGGACAAATGTTACCTCCGCTGTGTCAATCGATCTACACTATAAATGTACTTAAGACATGATCAAATTTTCAAAACAACCTAACTTCAGATAAAGGGCGATGTTGAGCGATATCATTTGGTACATACGCCAGTGGGTGCGTGCAGTTTCTGTGGGTCTATAAGGTGCAAAACGGCCACGCTCATTTTAAATACTGTTTAGCACCTGGCTTGGTAAATCTGGCCCGTTTGCTTTGAACCTTGTTATAATGATGTTCCCTCACCATTGGCTCACTCAGAGTTGTATTTTGATTGATGTGCATGTTTGAGTAATCCTGTTTGGGCTTATGTGCTCAGAAAATGTCTGTTTTCACATGCTCCCTATCTCTGCCCACTGCTCTGTACTCGCTTGCAATTATTCGCAAAAACCGACTTGACTGTCGTGACGTCATTTTTCAGCTATGATAAAACGTAAATACAAATCTGCTGCTTGCTATGGTGAAACGCCCTTATGAACAGGTGGGGCGTATCAGTTCTGCTGTTTTGAAGAGGAAGTCATTGTATTCATTTCTATTTTTAAAACAAACCTATTATGCAAAATCGACTTTTCAGAGCTTTTAACCATATTATAGTTGTTTCCATTCACCATTTACACTCTCAAAGTTGTATTTGGCCTGATTTGTGCGTATTTTAGCAATTTTTCATCACTTATTTTCAAGACGCCATCTTGCTGATCAACTGTTTTCACCACCACCGGGACACGCCCCCTGTGACGTACTTACTTCATTCTCCAATTTTATTTCTTTAGGATTTTCAGAGTCATTTTGGTACCTTTTTTTTTTTTTAATCCGCTGTTCGCTAGCGTGATGTGCAGCTACCCACAGGAGGTGCTGACTCTTTGTTGTGATGACGTTTACGCCGACGTCAGCTCCCATTGGCACCGCAGTTTTCTAACGTGGAAGTCAGCAAACTTGTTTCTTTTGTCAAGTCGTTATAGATGAAAATTGCGATTTAAAATGTCCAAATGATAACCTAATGATCCAACTATACAGCAGACACAAGCACAATATGTCTTCAAGATTTTTAGATCGATGTTGTGGTTTACAATGAACAACATAACGTCAGGATCTTCGTATATGTTATAGTTTAATACTAATATCTGAAAAAAGCACCACATGTCTTCTTTAAATGCACATCCCTGAACACACGTGGCCTGCTCCTGTATAATGGGCTCATTACCGCCTCCTGCTGTGTGTGTTTTCATCAGTGTAAAACAGTGATGGCTCGGTGTCCTGTGGCTCTGCATGTGGGACCTATACATCATTATTAGACACATTAAAATACACATGAACACACCACTCATTATAATGCATTACATATGGATAGAACACACAGGTATGAGGACTCCCGCTGGGTGAGACCTGTAACTGTGTCTGTGCACTCGTTCATACGTGGAATCATGTTTGCAGGTTTGTTTGGATTGTTTGGGCACCCTGATGGGGGCTGATGAAGGAGAGTAAACACCCATGGGTGCTCATGTGGGGATGGTGTCAGCTGCGCATGATTGACAAGGTTTAGTTTAGTGCTGAGGTTAGGATTTGGAGGAGCAGACGGGAGAGGGCAGGTGCAGACAGGAGAAGACGGGAGCAGACAGGAGCAGTCAGGAGCAGACGGGAGCAGGCAGGTGCTGAATGTAGCAGACGGGTGCTGACTGGGGCACACCGGAGCAGACAGGAGCAGACAGGAGCAGACAGGAGCAGACAGGAGCAGAGGGTCCTCAGGTGCAGCAGGTGCAGAGGGTAAAGTTACGCATGAAACTGCAGAGGAGCTCGAGAGAAAACAACACAAGTTTCTAATGATTCATAAGGAACATATGATCTGACCTGCAGCTGTGTAAGTTCTGTCCAAAAAAGCTGGGATAAAATAAGTAGCAATAAAGGACAGGTTAAGAGTGGAGAGCAGGTGTCTGTACTTTCTACTCCACTACATTTTTGAACTGGAATAAAAAGTAAAAAGTATTTTTCATATGATTTGAAGGGTTATTTTAACAGTGTTCGTGGTAACATCTTGACTTGAGTTCAAGCCTCGGCTTTGATGACATAAATAAATACACAAAATAAATACACAAAATTCATTAAAAAAAAACAACAACAACAAAGAAATTGATTCGTATTGTTACTGTGACCAAAATATGTATCTTTTTTAATCAATATCACTACAATTAACACTTTTTACTCATTAAGTACATTTTTAAACGGGTACTTAAATGCTCTTACTTTTTTTTTCAGATAATTTACTTGAGTAGCTTTTACCTCTTATCCGTACTTTTCGTTAAGTAACAAAATCTAGTACTTCATCCACCACTGTTTACAAATGACAGATGACAGGTCAGAGTGCTTGCTTGCAGAAAAGGTCAGATCTGTGGAGAGGAGACCCCCCTCACACTTAGGCTGTATGTTTTTTAAGGTATTTTTGATTCATAAAAACACTTGTAATTTAGGTGCTAAATGGATCAGTACAATGCCATACAGAGTAACATCCAAGACAGAGTAAGATCTAAATGAACACAAGTGAGTGGTGGGCTCCTATACCAGAAAAGTTACATAGAGAGACTTTAAGCACTGGAGTGATATTATTCTTTCCAATTTGACCTACTATTAAATGCATATAACTTATCAACTGAGGTGTCTTTTTTAGTATGGGCAGATGAATGACAGGTGGACTAACTAGTAGATCCACTGACCCACAGGTTGCCGGAGTGATTCCAACTCCCGCAGATGAATGATGCCATTGACCCTTAACGTTGACACTCAACCCACCTCGCCCCCAGTGTCTGCGTACACTGGTGTATGAACGTGTGCGTGAATGGGTGAGTGGTGGTTCCTTGATGTAAAGCGCTTTGAGTGCCTTGAAGGTGGAAAAGCGCTGTATGAAAATGTGATCATTTACCATTTACCATTAGGTAGTTCATATATTGTATTTGAAAGATGCCGTTTACTTCTGCAGATAAAGGCTGTGACTGAATTGTCCACACATTTGAACAAAGGTACGGTAGGTAACCAGGCGTTCTAATGTGGAAAGGTGATGATTATACATTATGAATACATTTAATTCCATTCAAATAAAATAAATATTTGTATTTTACTTTAGGACAGCGGTATTCCCATTCACATCTACATTCACACAGGGAGAGGAGCAGGAATCCTATTAGAGCTAGACTAGAAATAGAAATCAGGACATTTACTGAGCCTTTGGAAAGAGAGAGAGAGAGAGAGAGAGAGAGAGAGAGAGAGAGAGAGAGAGAGAGAGAGAGAGTCCTTGCGTGCGTGCGGTCTGCAGCCAAAGGATCGCGCTGTAAAAGCCAAGTTCAGCGGAGAAGGCTGGCACTAGGACCGAGCGGACATCACCTGCACTCGGGAAACCTCACTACAAACACGACACAAGCAGCCGAACAACATTTACCGTTGTGGAATTAGCCATATTGTGTTGGGTTCCAGATGACTTAACAATGTATAGGCAAATATGATTTAATAATTGAATACAGATGGGGGCAGCTAAAATGAATATTGTTAAAATGCAGTTTTGTTGCAGTTCAAGAAGTTAATAGATATAGGTACTAAAAGAAACAATCAGGTTAAACGTTTGTGAATGTTCCTTTTAGATATTTAAGTACAATATCATTAATAGGGAAATCTTGCTCTTGCCTCCCATCTGGAAAAGGCTATGACATCACCACATTCTCTAAAACCACCTACAGCCTTATATCTTTTTATTTTTTTCTAATAAATGCTTTAAATAAATAATTACTATATACTATAATATTGCTCAATCTTTCTATCGTCAAACAGACCCTGCACAATTATGCTTCGGGTTTCTTTTATTGTTGTAAGTCCTCCGCCGGAAGTCCTGATGCGCGTAACTGCCGCCGTCTTTCCACGTGCGTCTGGCGCGTGCTCTGCTCTGGTATGTCCGCTCAGTCTGCCAGAGCGCGTCTGAGCGGCACCCTCTCCGCACACATCACCGCGCGCTACGACGCACGCCACGGGACTCTCTCCAACTTCTCCGCATCACTTTGCCTCTATTTTATCATCCACAAATGCGAGGATTTTACGCGCTGCTTTTGGATTGTGCACCCGGACCGTGGATCAGTACTTTGTTGGACCCACGCGGGAGTATGCCTGTCACTGACGTTTGAACGGGACGCTTTCTGATCCACATCATGGACACGTGGAGTTATTCTGGCGCGTGGACTTCAGCTTTTATCTACTTTACTCTGTTGGGATTTACGCACGGGCAGTTCTTTCCAGGTAAACGATTTAACCCTACTCCTCTGCCATGTTCGAAGCTTGTCTCGGTATTTTGATGGTCTACTCTTAGTATGTCTTAGAAAATTAGGATTAAGTTACTTCTTGGTGTCTGTGAATTAAGATATAAGATATAACAAATAGAATACGTCTCAAATTGTGAAAAATGTATTCGGAAAGGGATTGTATGTAAACAACAAGTGCATGTGCCACTGTCCAGGAATCACGGAGCTATTCCTGTATCGTAACAAAAACGCGGACAGTGGTTTTGTTACATTTATTTTCAACAAAAGTCTTGATTGACACCTCGGTTATTACACGAATTTCACACAAGCACCACTTTTGTCACAGAACACGCTCCGCTAAAGTCCTGGTCCGTTACGCGCAGCGGAGTTTTGGCTTGCCCCGAGTTGTCCGACTTATCTTTCGGTCACTGCTGCTGTTGCCAGTGTTAAAACATCTCATCGTCGCTTTCTTGTTATTTTTAGTGGCATTGTGATTCTATAGTTTAAGAATTGCGCAAGAAATTCTATTGTTTTAAGTGTGCAATATGTTTAAAACGTGATGATAATTAATGCAGCCTACATATAAATTACTTCATGTGTAGTAACCTATGCATATACGGTTACTACACTATTGTATCAAATTTTAGCCGTGCATTTTACGTTTAACGGGTGTTTTGGCACTTGTTGCGCCGCTTTCACTTAAATTCCTGGGGTAGGAGACAGACAACCGCCTTTTTTATCCACTAATGCCGCATATTAAACCGTGTTTACGGAGTTGAAGAGCCTACTCTATATAAGTCCTTAAATCAAATACGTAAAATGCATAAAAATAAATCTAATTTAGTTCTGACATTTTTATTTCTGCATTTATTTTGTGATGCTTCGCTATTCTGTAAATGCGTGACTTCGTGTTGCTCCAAAAGTTGTCATCTAGGCTACGATTTGAAAAGACGTAATTGTGTTTATCTAAAACTTTATTTTTCCCCCCCTGGACTGTCCTCCGATCTCTCACCACCTTCTGTTTGGTATTCATGTCCTGTGTGAGGCTGCAGAAAGAGCTGCTTTTAGGGGAGGACTGGCTCAAACTCCCTCTCTCTCCTCTTCCACTGTTGTTCTCCTCGTATCTGAACTAAAAAACCCAAAGCACCGCGCGTAAAGTTGTAATCGCTACGCTTCAAACTTGTAAATTCTTCATTATTTTTATTATAAGTCAGCAGAACAAACGTATTATTTACACAAATTTGATCGTAGAATATTAACTTGACACATACGTGAACTTACTCTTTACCCAGTAGAAACACGGATTCATTTGTATTGTGTACTTCGTGTGCGTAAAGATCGCATTTTAAAGAGACTTTCGTTCCGATCGCTGTCCTGTCTTTAGGGGGCGACATTGACATAGTACTCCTAATTCTCATTCACAAAGATTAGGACGTTTTTCAAAATAAAGTATCGTAGAAGCAAATACATGTAGGTATTTCATTGTTCTAAGCAAATGCCGTATTCGGTGCAGTGCTATTTATTTGGCGTCCTTCCTTGTGTCCTTAAGGAGACATGCTCTGGGTGTCCTTTGGTGTCTCCTTGCCTCTTCTGAGGGACAGAGCAGTGATCAGGTCAGTGTGAGATCACATTATGGAGCTCTTTATGTGATTTACATGACACACGAAAGGCATGTGTCTCGTTGGACAGAGGACAAATGAAAGTATACAAGAAATAAATGACACTATATGCCCTGCTGTTATCCATCACAGTCTTATCTGGAGAACATGGGTCTGGGATCGAGTTGAACTGAAAAGCGAATGTGAATTTTTTTTTCTGTCTTTCTACCATGTTATACCGTTGTTCCCTCACCAAAAACACGCCTGAAGAGGTTTTAGATGCCACCCATGCCACGTTTCAACAATCTAGCGATCTCTCTTATTCGAACCCTCCTTGCGGTTAGCAGTAAGACTCTGTCCAATCCTCAGAACCACAAGTCTACGTCACCCATGCTCTCACACGACAATTCTCCATAAATATACAAAAGCGTGATACAAAAGTGTACACAAGAACTTGACAAAGCAGGATGAACGCTGATTGTGTTGTGATAGTGCTCTGAAGGGGGAGTGACTTAGCGCAAGAGCAAAGGCTTGACAAAGCAGGATGAACGCTGATTGTGTTGTGATAGTGCTCTGAAGGGGGAGTGACTTAGCGCAGAGAGCAAAGGGAGGGGAGACTCAGAGCGTAAAAACAGAAACTTATAAAACATGTTAATACGTTGTTTTCGGCAAATATAGCATTTTAAAAACAGTAAAAGGGAACATGGTGATCGAAATATGTTACGTGTGAGCAGTTAATGCCCCATAGAAATAAAATACCACCTCTTTAACATTTACAGTGGACATGATCAGTAAAAATCTAGAAAAGTAAAAAAAAAAACAACTACAAAAATCAGAAATACTTCGATTGTTGTTGTGTGATTTTTGGTGTGCATGTAGCCAGTGCTGATATTAAAGTTTTCCTTAGTCATTACCGTACTTGAAGTTGTATATTGGGTGATTCATGCATGTTTGAGTAATCCCTGCTGTCCTGCATTTGAAGTGTAAGGTTCAGATTTCAACAAAGATTTTAGCATTTTTCACAAACTGCATATCAAAATCAGTTGCTTGCTATGATGAAATGGCATTATGAAGAGGTGGGGCTGGCTGTGTGGTCCGGTTGCGCAGCTGTTTGTTGTGATGACGCTCAAAATGACGTTGCGTTAAGGGGCGGGTGCGGATCAACTCAGCGGTTTTAGACCCGGAAGTGAATGTAGCAGTTACCAGGTAAATTTTGGTGTTTACAATGAACAAACTAACTCTATACTTAATTGCAATTGTCAAAGGCTATAGTGCATTAAAGTGCCCATGTTACACTATTTTCTGATCCATGTTATAATGTTGTTTCCTCATCAAAAACATATCTGGAGTTGTGTTTTGTTTCATTCACACATGTTTAACACAAACCCTGCATATTTAACATATCTGGAGTTGTGTTTTGTTTCATTCACACATGTTTAACACACAAACCCTGCATATTTAGGCTGAGTTCTCCTCTCAAACTGAAAACACTCCACCTTGTGATGTCGTGTAGTGATACAGGAAGCGCTCCACGGTGTTTTTAAACTCCATACACCTTGACTAGAATCATTTGGATCATTTCAGCACCGCAATTGCCAATTTGTATTGAACAAAAAGTAAAAGGTAGCTGTTAATTTGAAAACTACTGTTTCATGACATCACAAGGTGGAACAGAGCATTTTGAGCTTTGGAGATGTAGGCAGAATAATGCAAAAGGGTAAAAAAAAATGTGTGAATGTAACAAAACACAACTCCGAGTATGTTTTTGATGAGGTAACTGAAGCTGACAGGAGTAAATTTTGTGCAATATAGGACCGTTAACATGTAGAGTTGCCAAAAAAAAACAATTTAAATCAAAACTAAAACTAGTATTGAAGCTAGATACTCATGTGAACAAATATTGACACTGAAAAATGTAATGAGACAAAATTGGACCTTTCAAACACAGTCTAAGTCCACATGGTAAATTTAAAGAAACTACTAATCCATTAATAATAATCCATTCTATTGTCTAAAACCATTGTGTGTTTTACCGTCCTTTTAGTATTGAAACCTGTACTGAGCGTCAAGCCTTTTTCAAGTTTGAAATTTCCTTATCGTAGCCAACACTAATTGAACAATATCTCTGGGCTGCACAGGACACACGGAGGACATATTACTTCATATCTTATCATTGTGTCGCTCCGGAAGGACAACAGTTTGAGCCGGAGTCCTTTAGCGGGTCAGACGCAGAGGAAATATGATGATGGTAATCGCTTGTGTCTGTCACCTCCTGGCCCTGTCTCTTTAGTATTCTGTTAAGTGCTCTAGACCTCAGACCTTATCCTATTGGCTCCACTTTGACAGGCTGACGCTGGACGGGCATTTATAGCATTGCGGGGACTAAACTCTGTGCACGCACTCGCACCGTGTCCGCCTTCCTTTTGGGAAACTGTTTTATTATTAGATCAACAACGTGGTTTGAAGTTGAGATATGAGTTGAAATAGGTTAAGATTAGAGTTAAAGGCGACAGCAGCTCAGTTGGTACAGTGACCCACAGGCTGGCGGCGCGATTCCAGCTCCGACAAATGAATTCTGTTGTTGTGTCCTTGGGCAAGACACTTAACATACTCCGTTCCCAGTGTCTGCGCGCACTGGCGTATGAATGTGTGTGTGTGAACGGGTGAGCGGTTCCTTAATGTAAAGCGCTTTGAGTGACTTGAAGGTGGAAAAGCGCTATGTAAGAATGTGGCCATTTACTATGATGCAAAATGTACTTTTTTGAGTTTTTAAACCATGTTATAATTGTTTCCCCGTTTACCCACTCAAAGTTGTATTCAGAGTGATTCATGCACGTTTGAGTAATCTTTCATTTCCATCAATTGTGAACAGGGAAGACGCTTTTCTCACGAGCGGATGTAGCAAAAGTTTGATTTTTTTGGCTTGTTCTGCTGTTGCGACGCCCCGACCAATCAGATTCAAGCATTCATTACGACGTCCCGCCTTTTCGCCGCTCTGTACCGTGAACTGTAACTATGAATAGGCCCTGCACGATGGTCTGGCAGTGTGGCTCTTGTGTTGTGATGACGTTTGTGATGATATACCATAAAGGAGCGGGTGGAAATCAGCTCTGCAGTTTTCAACATTGCCGGTAATTCAGCCGACTCATGAACAACCTAAACGCGACGATTAATGCGTGTGTTACTGTTCACTAAAGAGAACTTACGGCCTCAACAAGATACATTACTACGCCACTGATATAATGACATATTTCCAGTATGCACATAATAACATCTATATTGCATTAAATCCAGGCCACGTTAATAATATATGTCCCTGCCGGACTCTTGAGGCTGTTATTCCAGGTCAAACCATTAATTACGTCGAATTGTTCCTTGACATAAATGAAACATATTCAGTTTTACTTTAGATGATAAATTACAGAGCTATGAGCGGCGCTGGCTAACAGTAAGAAGGACATCAACCCAATCAGTGATGCGTTAGCGGCTACAGGCTAACGGTCCCGTTCTTTCTGTTCTTTCTGTTCTTTCTCTTTCTGCGAAGGCTGAGGCTGGAGCCGCAGGCAGAAGACATAATTTTTCATGAGAAGCGGTTTAATAAAAATAATTTGCGAGGGATAAAGACGTTACATTGCCATAGTAACTGTATAATTACTGTAAAAATCATCAAACGTCAAACCACACATTTACATTATAGTGAATAAAATTAAATGTAAATGTAAATTAAAGTTTTTTGGTGGATTGGATTAATGATGGGGAGTTCATTGTCTCCACGGAGATGCTTTTTCTGAAATGTTGCACAGTATGGCATTAAACTTATCCTATTGGCACTGAATCAATTACAGATGTATTTATTGCTTTGAAAAACATGAATTCTTACTGTGAGTGCGCTTGCTTTTCCATAGATCTGTAACCTGGCCTGGTGCGTGTCTCCATGGAAATGTTATTGCTTTTGCTGGAATGTTCCAAAGTATGGCATTAAATGATCTATGTGGCGTTTATTCAGTTACAGATGTTTTATTGCCTTGAAAAACTTCCTTTCTTTCTTCCTTGAGTGCGGCGTAGAGGGAGACGGTCGATTTTAAAATGTTTTACCGGGATTATCTTGCGCTGTTGCTTTTGTGTCAGTGGCGTAAAGTAGTTTCAGTATTATCGTTTATCGTGATATCCGTCTGTACCGATATATCGTGCTTCAAATGTGTTATCGTGACAGGTCGGATGTTACATTTTGCTTGAAAGCAGCCCACTCCTGGTGCAGCCGTTCTTTGGCAATGAGGCCTTCTGACCTGATTACACACACTGCATTTTAATGTCTAAACACAAAGGCTCCACTTGTTGCCTGTTGGATGTGTCCCTTTTCTAAAATAAATTTTAAAATGCACTGACTCATCTAAAATTGGAAAAACGAGATTCCTGTATTTTTAAGCAGATGTCAGATTTAAAATAACCATCCATCCGTTTTCTTCCGCTTATTCGGGGCCAGGTCGCGTGGGCATCAGTCTATGCAGGGACTCCCAGACTTCCCTCACCCCAGACACGTCCTCCAGCTCCATTTAAAAGGAGGGAGATTTAAAATAACACTTAATTGAACGCATGTGTGGGTGTTCATTACGTCATGATCAGACTTGTAAAACATCTGCATATTTATAACATACTAGTGTGAAATCAAGTAGTTTGCAGACCCAGAATGCTGTGCAGTTTGATGACACATGCTCGTTCAGTTCAGGAGATGAATACTGTTTTTATTTATCTACTGGAGCTGTAGAATAGTGATTACTTATTAAGATTCTGACAAATAAATATTTAAGTTTTTATTATTGGGGAGAGAGATTATTTAACTTCTTAAATCAACTTTTATGACAGTGTTCCCTCATCATTAGCTCCCTCAGAGTTGTATTTCAATTGATTCGTGCCTGTTTTTAATCCTGTATTGTCCTGCACAGTGGGGCAGCAGTAACTCAGTTGGTGGAGTGTTCGTCCACTGACCTGAAGGTTGGCGGTTCGAATCCCGCTCTCGATGTAAACGCCATTGGTCGAGCGGACAGATCCACCGACCCGCAGGTTGGCGCTGCGATTCCAGGGCCCACGGATGAATGCTGTTGTTGTGTCCTTGGGCAAGACACTTAACCCACCTCGCCTTCAGTGTCTGCGTACACTGATGCATGAAAGTGTGTGTGAATGTGTGAGCGGTTCCTTCATGTGACCATTTACCATTTGCAGCTTTTTTCACCGACCCGCGGCTCTTTACTTAATTAAAAAAATAAAAAAATAAAAATAATATTTAAAAAATCTATGCATGTTATAATTAAATACTAACTACCTTTGGCGACATGAAAATAGCCCTTGACTACGAATGTAAACTTTGCCATTGTGGTATTCTACAGTCACTATCTCTCCTACATATTTCGTAAGTGCATGACCATGGATACAGGCACTTTACTCAGAGAAACAAGGTTACAATGTAACCAGAAGGTCTCTACCTCTCTGTTCCACATAGAGAAAACCAAGGTTAAAACATAACTTCTGCCGCTCACAGTGTACTTCTGCAAAGAGTCCTGTTTGACACTGTTTATCTCCAACCTATTATTTTTATCCTCATCAGAGCCTGCATGTGTGTATAGGCCTGTCACAGTAATTATGTCAACAACACGATAGATAATAATTTTTGGGGGTCCATATTTATCATGGGTACTTTTTCTTTGTACTAGTGGTTAGGGTTTAGGGTTTAGGGTTTAGGGTTGGGCAACGTAAGATAATTGTCTCTTGTTTGATGTATGACCTAACTTTTTGTAATTTTTTCTGATTTGAGATGTAAACGGTTGAAAAATAACTTCTAAAGGTTGAATAAATAACTTCTATGACAATTTAAGTGTTTCATTTATGTACTGGAGTTCATTGACAATATAGTACATACTGACTTTATTCTCCTCTAAAAGCTACTTAAGCGGGAATCCCATTCATTTCAATGAAGAATTTGATAAAAATGTCTGTGAGTAAATCTACAAGTGACAAAAATGTTGATTTGAACATCTGTGTTTCTTGCACCTGTGCTTCAGATATGATGTAGTTTTTCTCATGTTTGTGTCGATCCTTTGAAAATAGCAGATTTTATGCGTTATTTAATATTTTGTCCTTTCAATTAACTTCAAAGTGTGAATCAGATGTTAGTTACTCTTTCTTGAGTAGCATTTTCCCACTTTTTACAGTTGCTTGAGTACTTTCTTGGACCACTACTTCGTACTTCCACTTGTGTATTATTATTTTGAAGTAATGTGACTCTTATTTGAGTAGCGTTTTTTACAAATACTTTTTTTCCTGTTACTTGAGTACTTTCCTGGACCACTACTTTGTGCTTCCACTTGAGTAACATTATTTTGAAATAATGTTACTCTTACTCGAGTAGCGTTTTTCCCAAATACTTTTTGCTGTTACTTGAGTACTTTCTTGGACCACTACTTCGTACTTCCACTTGATAATATTATTTTGAAGTAATGTTACTACTTGAGTACACTTTTTGGCTACTCTACCCACCTTTGCTCATCCATAAATGATGCTTAGACTTTGGCTTGGTTTTCATATTCCTCTCACTTTCCTCTCATTTGACTTAATTCATTTAGTGCTGGCACATCCTGGGCAGCTAACACATTCGTTCATTAAGCTCGCTGTAACGAGGCAGGGTGAGATCGATCCTAGACACGGCCATTCATTCAAACTCTGTCTTAATAACATATGTTTTATGTAGTGATGTGTCTCTTCAATAGAAATGCAATTAGAAACGACAGAACCCAGGCTTATGCTGTTAGGACGTTTTATATAAGATGTTTTGATATAGGACTGGTCACGATAATGACTCTGTCGACTTATCGCTCAATACATGACAGATGGAACAATACTTTTTGGGGGTCAGTATGTCTCGTGGGTACTTTTTTCTTTGTACTAGTGGGAAATATTTCGTTATTTTTCTGTACTACGGTGAGATTAGGTCGAAATATGAACTTACTGACTCATTAAAGACAAAATCTGACTACTTAAGTGTTGCGTTCTGTTATTCATTTATTGCACTTCACATTTTTTTTTTTTAACCATTTTGTACTTTTAGAATACTTTTTGGGGGATACTTCTGCTTTACAGTTTGGTTTCAATATTATCGCTTATCCTCTATATTTACTTCAGCAATATATCGCACTTCAAAATTTGTTATCGTGACAGGCTTATATTTTTTTGTTGTACCAATTTTATAGTAGTTTAACCTCCATTTTATGTTATAGAAAGGCGTCTGTATTATTTTTATATGTACGTAGTCTTGTATGTAGCAGATGGAGGGCAAGATTCACATTTCCCCATTAATAGCATTGTATTTTGTAATGAAATATCCCAAATGTAAACATAATCTTGTAATTATGTAAACATAATAATTGACCTATAGAATGTTGTGATGTCATCTGAAACCCAACAGTGAATGTGGTGTATGTGTGGGCAGGTATTCATCACATTTAAGGGACTGAAATCTGTATACACAGGCAATTCATTGTGGCCTGCCTTCCTTATGGGGACCAAAATCAGGTCCCCATAACGTCAATCCTTAAACAGGTTAAGGTTATGGTTTAGGTTAAGGTTAGGCATGTAATAATTACGGTTACGGTTGACCAGACATTAATGTAAGTCAATGTAATGTGCCCAAAATGCACGGAAAGTCAACAGACGTGTGTAGGCGGGTATTCATGACGTTGTGGGGACTGAAATCTAAACACACTTTGCTGTACGGTAAAAGTTTAGGGAAATCCTTCGATATTAGATATAACAACATGGTTTAAAGTTAGGATTAATATAGGTTAGGGTTTAGGTTAAAGTCAGTCTCTAGAAAATGAATGGAAGTCAGTGTCCTCTGTAGTACTTTTTTCTTCTTTGTTTTAAAATAAATATTGAAGAAACAAAAACCTTACATTTATCTATTTGTTCACGTATGAAAAAATACATATTCGTATAAGCAACTAGCTAACTGACTAGAGGGGCTTGGGCTTTTGCTGTAGCTGGTCTCAGCTTCCGAAACAGTCTTCCTCTGTGTATTAGAACAGCCCAACCTTTAAATATTTTAGAATCTTTGTTGAAAACTCATGTTTGCACTGGCTTTTAGCACAAGCCCAGCGGGACACTTGTATTGTATTGTTTTATCGTGTTTTTCCATGTTTTGTTTTATATGATTGCACTTTATATTGTCTTTGTTCAAAACTTTGGACAGCTGTAGTTGTTTTTAAATGTGCTTTATAAATACATTTGACTTGACTAAGCATAATCTTGTAGTACATTCCAACATTTTCTGGTAAGTGTGTGCTGTACAAGTTGTGGAACATTGCAATTTGCCTATTGTGGAAATGCTTTAGTTAATAGTACTTACTCTAACAGGTTTCTGATATTGGTGGGGCAGACGTGGTTGTCGATGCTTATGTGTGAGTTATGAATCGTGAATAATTATGAATGTTCTTTATTGGCGTCTGCTCTGAGATAATGGCCCTTAAACCAGACACAGATCTATGGGAAACACACTCGACCTCCTCAACTCCAAAAGAGAAGACGTTACAATGGTGTAGGCAGAGGGCTAAAACTTTGACTGGATGATAATCTACCTGCTGTTTACAAGAATATCCTCAAACCTTGGAAATACTAATCCGTTACTTCCTTTTTTGTTAATGTCATTGGCGTTTAAACATGCGTTGCTTTAGCATCTCATGTTTTAGAACTTAAAATAACATCAGTGTATAGAAAAAAACACTTCATGTTCCTTCAGATGCGCTCCCTATACTTAGGCCTGTCACGATAACAAATTTTGAAGTGCGATGTATTGTTCAATTGTATATACACGATAAACAATAATATTGAAACGAAACCATAAAGCAGAATTAGCCCAAAAAAGTACATTATTTAAAAAATATGAACCATAATAAAGAAATAGCAGAAAGCAATACTTAGTATTCGTAGTTCAGTAGTTTGTATCTATAATGAGTCATAGAAGTTCATAATTCAAACCTCAACTGCTTAAATCTCATCGTAGTACACCAAAAATTTCTTACTAGTACAAAGAAAAAAATCCCCACAATAAATACTGACCCCCCCCAAAAGTATTGTTCCATCTGTCGTGTATTGAACAATAAGTCGATATACTATTTGTTGTGGCAGGCCTACCTATACTGGGGTTTGGTGAGCAATTCAATTCAATTTGATTTATATATCACATGCAAAGTCAACAAAAAACAAGCAGCAGTGAACCATGAAATAAAAATAAAAGCTACTCAACCGTATGCTAATATAAGCACGCAGTAATCATAGACTGTATATATAAATGGACATAGCTAACCTGTTAGCCGCCATGTTCCAAATAGGAAGTGATCATGGCCATGCTACGGGCTCCACTGACTCTGGCTCCATTTCATTTTATATTAGAAAACTGTTGCCCGTCTCTCGTCATTTGGCTTTAAAATGTTTGTATTAACCCGCTCTACATGATCCTGGTATTTTTATTCGCTATTGGACGAACATTAATAACAGACGAATCAGGCGCCTTCTTTCACCGAGGTCACTTCCACTAGCGTTAGCAACAGGTTTGATTGACAGCGTTGCCAAGCACCCGCTAACTGCTAAACCAGCGGTGCGAGCGGAAGGCGCATTACCTTCGTCAGCCTCGCTCTGAATTGGCTCTTTGGTTGCTATGATACTCGCGGTCGGAATTCCAAATATGTAACTCACCTCCAAATTGGCTCCTATAACCTCTAGCCTCGATGAGCTTCATTTAGCTGGAGGTGAACTCTATGGGTGACGTCACGCTCTTTATACAGTCTATGGTTGTAATGAGCGCAATTTGACGGAAGAAATTCACTGAACGAGTCTGACAATGATTTATGGACTTAAAAACATTTCAGTATTTCTACGTCTGACGTCACAATCCTGGGGCAATTTAAATACAGTGATTTCTAAGTCTCAGAGCACGGCCTTGTAAAACAGGATTAATGAAAGAAGCATGAATGAAGCAAAATACAACTCCAGGTATGTTTTTGATGAGGGAACATTGTAAGATTGTTAAAACCTCAAAGTAGTACATTGTCCATATAATAAGTGAATAATTCTGACGTTGGCCAATGGCAGATACAGATGTTCAGTGCATTGTACCTATGTTTCCTCTGGTTAAACAAATAAAACATGTGCTGGGTGAATATATATGTGACCGTGAGCCTAAAGGGTCCGAGCACTCCCCCTCACTGCAGGCTGTGGACAAGGTCACCCCTCCTCCACCTCAAACTTCACATCCACTGTCTTCACCTGCAGGATTTAAACAGACCTAAAACAACACTGCGTTTTGTTTTTTTTTTACTCTAGAGACTGGATTTACCCCTGCTCTGGTCAGACACATGTTAAATGAGCCCATACATTATTACAGTGGCTTAATAACACGGGTAGAAATCACTAAGACTGCCCTGGGCCATCGAGCATTGTTCTTCCAGTAATGTATGTGTGTGGAGGTGAGTGGCAGCTGTAATTGGAGCCCTGTTGGTTCAGAAAAACAGTGAATGAAACTCTGTGAGAATACAAATATCTGCGGTTTGGAGACAGAATACAGAAGGCTGAGAATGCAGGTTAGTAATGTGGAGGTGTGGCACTGTGTACATGCTGTTTTGGAATTACTAAATGATAAAGCTCCATTAGATGTTATTTAAATAGCAAATACATCTATGTCGACACATTAGTGACATGGTTGTGACATGGGTGAATGAGGATATAGACCTCCTCATTTCAAATTTTACTTCTCTGTACAAGTTATTTGACTATAACTTAAAAAATTGTAATACTAGAAATGGTTCTTTGGACCTTTCAAGAGACTACAACAATTTTATTAATTAAATATCAAAATTGTGAAATAGAAATACAAAAATTTGGTGTTGTTATTATGGGCTGCTGTACTGACCGTCATGAGTATTTTCTGGTATCTTTTAGTAAATGTGTCAGTGCTATAATTTTGTTGCTAAGGGGCGTTACCTTCATCAGCCTCGCTCCGGATTGGCTCTTTGGTTGCTATGATACTCACGGTCGGAACTCCACATATCGAACTCGTTTCCAAATTGGTTCTTTTAATCGTAGCCTCGATCTGTAACCGCTAGCCTCGATTAGCTTCATTTGACTGGAGCCAAACGCTTTGAGTGACGTCACGCTCACTTAGTCCACTTTATACAGTCTGTGTGTAATATAGATTATAGCATGTTTCGCCATATGGTGGTATTATCATATTGTGAGCCGTGTATCGTGTATTGAATCGAATCGTGAGGGACCCTGCGATTCCCAGCCCTACTCTCTGTAGTGGTAAGCTACTTCTGCCCTGGGGTAGACGGACCAAAGTGAGGTTGCCAATCTACGTCATCTCCCTCTCTGACAACCAATCACATACGCACACGCCACATTCATACATAAGCATTATAGGGCTGCACAATTTTGGAATTCTGAATTTTAGTTTTTGTAAGAGTGACGTATGATTTCATATTTTATTCACATCCAGGACCATTAACATTTGAGAGAAGACTGACAAAAATATACTAAACTAATACAAGAATCAAGTGCATTTCAAAACACATACTTTTTTTTACTCTTTCTCATATTGTGTCTTGCCTAAGTGTCTTTAAGTGTCTTGCCACAGGACACACCAGCCAATTTTTTTTTTATTTTTATTTTTTTACTGAGGTAGACAATAGAGTTAAATCATACAGAGATATTACTAATTATGTGTGAATACAATCAGCAAGAAAATATTAGGTACAGAATATGCAATTTTAAAATAGTTAAAATACTCAGTTGGTCCATTTATAGGCCTAGCGACTCCTGACATCCACGTTTAATCAAATACAACCTTTAAAGAGATTATATTATATTTCTACCATGTTATAATGGTGTTCCCTCATCAAAAACATGTCTGAAGAGGTTTTAGATGCCATCCATGCATGTCTGAGTAATTTAGCGATCTCTCCCGGGCCCTTTACGGACCCTCTTTACGGTTAGCTGTAAGATTCTACGCAATGCTCGGCCCGCAAGCCTACGTCATGCGCCCACACGACAATTCTCATTCTCAAGTTTCATGAGCGGGATGCGCGCTGATTGTGTCGTGATAGCGCTCTGAAGGGGGAGCGACTTAATGTAGAGAGCAAACTAAAGTGAAACTTATAAAACATGTTAATATGTTGTTTTTGGCAAATATAGCATTTTCAAAACAATAAAATGAACGTGGTAATCTAAATATGTAATGTGCTAACAGTTCACACCCCATAGAAATAAAATACCCCCTCTTTAATACTAACCATCCGACCACGACAATTATCTCAATCTACGTAAATATCAAAGCTCTCATACTTCACGCCATCCCTCCGCGTTTGTTTGTAAAAGTCCATTTTTACAGTTATCCGTCCGACAATCTTGCGCGTTTATTTAATTGGTCCAGAGTTCAACGCTGAAGACAATAGTTAGCTTAGCGCGACGGCGTAAAGGTTAGCATTTGCATTTAGATGAGTGCGGAGAGAGGAGGGACGCAGTAATTATGGCTGTGAGTGGTGCTGGACATGTGATAATGAATTTCCACACACATGTACAGTTGTGCGTGTACCTGCCGTGCCCACCTGCTCATTAAAGTGTGTGTGTGTGGGGGGTGTTTAGTGCTATGGCTTGGTAGTTGTTGGCATGTTTATCTGGCTCAGATCTTGAATACAAAGATTTGTGTTCGAAATGTGTGTGGTGAGTCATTTTGAGTACAGCAGTATTTTTTTTTTTTCTGTGAATTAAATATTATAAGCTTATAGAACATAGTAATGCGCTTTAAAAGTCAATGATAGGTCTATTTGTAGAAGGTGGTTTGTGCCAGTGGTGTGTCCAGACTTTTTAATTGGGGTGGACTCGCTGGGGAACTTATTTGCTCAGACTGTATAGCATATCAGATAAATGGTAAATGCTAAATACTCATGTTTTTATATAGCAAACTTGAAGTTAACACAACAAATATCAGACATTTACCATTCAATTTTGGGATATCCGACATGATTGACAGGTGGATTAGCCAATCAGGAACGAGCATGGTCTAAAATTTGACTACACCATTGCTACAATAGATACAAACAAGGACATAAGCAGAGGACTACAGCAATTTGTATAACTGTCTTCAAATATATCACTATAGAGGAGCCTGCGTGATATCAGTGGTACACATGCCGCAGTTTGAGAACCACTGACTTAAAGCAACTTAAAATGTTTACATTCAATTCCCCAACGATGTTATCAAAAAGATGACATACCTTTATCATCATGTTAACATATTTTATTAAAAGTAGAAAAAGTATACAATTCTCTGCAATATCTTATTATTTCATTGACGGCTTGAGCGCCATCTGCATGTTTGAGTCTTTGTGTTTGTGCTTGAACAGTGAACGAGTACACACACAGGGTCCACACACAGACCCATCATGCACCTGGGTCTGCTCCTCTCTGTGTGGAGCTCTGGAGCAGGTGCACGGCTCTTCACACCTCACCGCTTCACAACAGAAAAAAACATGTAATTATCAAAGCAATGGAACGTGCCATATTTAGCTTTCCACATATGTGGAAATCTGCTTTTGTCTGCTAAAGATGTAATGATAATTTACTGCTAAAATGGTGTAAAAATAGTTTTTTCCTGTTCAGGAAAACACTGAAAATAAATGTAGATATAATTAAGTGTTCTGCAGGTGCATGAGTGGACCCACCAGCATGCTGAAAATGGCATGTTTGTGCAAAGACATTTTTAAAGCACTAAAAATAATCCTGAAAATACAATAATTTTAAAACATGAAAATCACAGGCTACCATTTTTTGTCTCCAATTGGAAATACTATGTTTATATTATTCACGGCATGGGACACACATAGTGGACCCTATATAAATATATCATGTCACACTTTTCCATTTAATGATTTTTTTTAAAGGAAAGTATATATTTAAAATAAATCTTAAAATCTAAATTATTTGTTTTGGATCAACATGAAATTATATTGAAAAGGGTGATGTAACATATTTCAATAGGTTCAATATAGCATAGTCTTGTCATATAGTTAAAAGATGAAAATGGTTCTACAATTCAAATAAGTTCATTTGTTGAGGTCATAGACTGTATATATAAATGAACATAGCTAACCTGCTAGCCGCCACGTTCCAAACAGGAAGTGAACACGCTCCTATAACTGCTAGCCCCAGTGAGCTTCATATGACTGGAGCTGAACACTCCACTCACATCCACTTCTTTGTACAGACTATGGTTGAGGTATTTTGTTGCATTTACTCTAAACTCTCAAAAGGCTACTTCTGTGTATTAAAAACACATTGTGCTTTTGTGTTCTAGGCCTATATAGTGATCATCTATGACACCCATGGATCATTATGTTATAATTTGGACATTTTAAATTGCAAAATTTATCTAAAATGACTTAATAATAGAAACAAGTCCGCTAGCGTCCATGTTGGAAAATTGTGGAGCCCAATGAGGTAAGAGCAGATTCCCACATTCCCCTTTATGGTATGTCACAATAAATGTCACCACAACAAAGTGCTGCATGCCCCTCCTATGACAGCAGATC
>KN483637.1:30554-58231 GCA_000787095.1 Periophthalmodon schlosseri | reverse complement strand
ATATATATATAAATTAAAAAAAGAATTAAACTGAATACTGGAGCGTGTGAATTAAGAATTTCACTGTTGTATCGGGATAGTGTTAATAATGGTCAATAATTGTTTAATTGTGGAATTTCTTCTCACAGTAATGGCAACACAAAAGAGATGTCACATCGTTTAGGGGTGTCTATATAGGCTACTTAATACTGACAGATTGAAATAATAAGATGACTGGACACGTTTCATGCTCCTCACATTGTAGTTCTCCGAGTTTCCCCTGTGTGCCCCCCCCTCACCCTCCCCACTATTCTGTCAAGTCTGTCATGTCTGTAGCCCGTACACAGACGGACACATAGACGTCCTTTGGGAAAACTAACTCTCTCACACACACAAATGAAGTTGAGGAGAGGAAGACGTTGACATTTTGAAAGTGAAAGGGCTTCTGTCATCTTTGAAAGTACATAACCTACACATTAAAGATTCAAAAGGGAATATCGCACTGACCTCTGCAGAGAAGGAGATGTCAAGAGCCGATTATGTTATGGCAGCAGTTTACCCATGTGACTATGACTACAGTGGAGAGTCCGATCATTAATATTAATCCACTGATTCCCATAACCCACTCCACATTTGCATCACACTGTGGCTAATAAAGAAATATTCTTTAAACAGTGGAGGTGGACAGTTTGAAATTATATAGTTGTATTTGAAATAAAATTTACATAAAGGGCAAAAAACACATTAGAATATTAACTTAAACTATACACTATTAACATGAGAAGACAGCTAACATTTTCAGCATTGATTTTGCCAGACAGATAAATATTAAGTCATATAATTCTGGTGCATCCAAACAAGTATAAACAGCTACGGTAGGTATTTTTAAATCTCACATAAATCTTTTTAAACTATATAAGCATGCGTAGAGTGATAGTAAAAAGTGTTGTTATTCTATCTTCTATTTGTGAATTTGCAATATATGAATGTGAATTTAGGGCGACAGTAGCTCAACTCAGTGTTTGCCCACTGATCCGAAGGTTGGCGGTTCAAATCCTGCTCTCAATATAAGCATCACTGGTTGAGCGGTCAGATCCACTGACCCACAGGTTGGCGGCGAGATTCAAGCTCCCACAGATGAATGGTGTCGTTGTGTCCTTGGGCAAGACACTTCCCACCTCATCCCCATTGTCTGTGTACATCGGTGTGTGAACGGGTGTGTGCAAACGGGTGTGTGCAAACGGGTGAGTGGTTCCTTGGTGTAAAGCGCTTTGAGCTCCTTGAAGGTGGAAAAGCGCTATATAAAAATGTGAGCATAGTAATGTGTATTTTTTAAAAGCTACTCACTAAGAGTCAGTGTAATTTACAATACTGTTAATTGTTATGATTAAATAGCTTATTGTGTATTTTAGGTTTACTTAATTACTGTCTTAAACAATGTATTCCTTTCACTGACTCACTGTAAAGGACATACCCTTACAGCATAATCCCAGGCATCAGGTGTTGGCTACAGTGGGACTGGATCATTTTGCAAATAAGGGTTAAAATGATATGTTTGACTTGTTAATGAAAAGACGTCGCACACAGAGGACAGAAATAGACAGTGCAGTTGACAGGCTGTCACACATATAGAGAGCGCTCTGCAGTCCCTATAGTGTCAGGGGGAGATTTGGAGAGATACTGTCACAACTCTCAGCCTAGTGGCAGATGGAGCACATATAGTTTAGACTGACTTGAATGGTCTTAGATTGGGTTCTAGAGATGCGGAAATGTAGATTATAGAAAAAAAAAAGTATGGGGAATTGTTGTTTGGATAACAAGTTGGTTGGGTTTAAAGTAAACACATTTTAATGATGATTGCAAACCAAATTTTCTCCACTAATGACATTAATTTGTTAGTTAGTTTCATGCTTTTCTAAGAGATGAATATGCATCTATCTTCAACATGTAATAAGAAAACTCCAAAGAAGTTGGGGCCATGAAAGTGTGGAGTGCTGGTTTAGGGTTTCGCCAGTGGAGGGTTGGTAGTTTCAAAACTATTACATTTCATTGTGCTGCTGAGCAAGTCTCTAAATTCACATTGGAGGAGGATGCACTAAGATATAGGCCACCAATATTTCAAAAGCAGACTGCATCTATTTCTTATGCAGTGGCAACAAAAACATGAGCCCAAAAAAGTATAAATTGCTGCTCCAATTGTTGTGTTGTTAGCACCACTTTTCAAGCTTTTTGTTGTCCAGAATATTGGAGTTGTTTTCCAGCATTAAAAAATAAATGTGGCATAGCACACTATGCCATATCCTGAGTATCTCCTCGAAAACAAGATGATTCATCAAGAGGTTATTTCTCCTAATAAACAAATGTGGAATATTTAACACCAAATTCTGAAATGGTTCATCTACCATTCCTCTCAATACAAAAAGTTTCAATAAGCTATTTATTTCACACATTTAGTGGGGTGAAATTCTAAGCCAAGAGACAGTAAAATTTGGCTTTGGGATATATGTGAAGGCAGGAGGTACACAAAGTCAATGCTGGAGTCCAAATGGGGTTGACCTCAATTGATACAGTAATGTATATTGATCTGCTCACACTAAACTTAAATGAGTTCTCTGGTTCATATAGGGGCAAACTTCAAAGACTACAGGAAATAAAAGACAAATGACAAGACAGAACCTCTCTCTTCACAATATGAGAACATAAAAATATAAGACAGCCTAACTGATCATTTAAAGTGTTCAAAGTTGGTCTAGCAAATTACTGAATGTGTATTTTCACGGTGATGATTTAGTTGAACTGCGTGCGTTTGCTAGAATTGATGAGTCGTTAAAAGTGGGAAAATAGAGATGTCCTTTACGCTCACCTTGGTTCGTGGTTCCCGGTTCTGACAGAACACTTCTGAGCAGGAACAAAAACACACAGTAGTTCCCTATCGGGCACATCGTGACAGATACACGTGCGCTCCGAGCCAAAATCACCGCGAGAGTCCCGTACAGATCCCCCGAAAGAAAAACAGGTTAGGCGCTTTCATGAAAAACGTGTGAGAAGTCCGTATCCACACTTTGGGGTTCAATGTCGATCCAGAAGTTTCAGTCTACTGAATCCAGTATGCGTTCAAAATCTTTAGCCATGTAAAATACCGCAATTATAACTAAAAACACAAGACTTGAGCAAGTTACTGCAAGTTGATGAGCTGTTTATGGACACACGAGACAGACGAATCGATGTCCGTGGGTAACATCCAAAAAGTCACGGTAAATAAACTTATTGCAGATGATTATTCCAAAAATGGTGCCGGAAGGCGAGGGAAAAAAACACATCCCACGACTTCGCGCTCACTTCTTCCCAGTGCATCCCTCCCGGTGCGTCTCGGTGTTACTGAGTGCAAGCTACTATCTCTCCTCTGCCTCGCTCGCGTTGCCCAAGAAGGACTGATGCTCTGGCGCAGCACACGAGGGGCTTCTTATACAACAGCGCTGACTGAAGTGAGCGCCAAAATTTCAACTTTGTTTTGTTTTATTCCGTGTACTCAGAGGCACATGTTTCCACCAGACGCCAGTAATGTGTGGGTGCTGCTGCGTATTGATCGTGCCAGAGGTGGAGAAGATGGAAAGAAATATGAAACCATAATGAGAGTGGAGTATGTGCTTTGTGCCATGATGTAGGTTAGACTGCATTGGATTATGGGAATAGTGATGTGTCTGGGCCTGATGCTATTTAGGGGCAGGGGAGGAAGCCAACCAGACACAGACTACAGTAGACCAGCGCGGCATAACGGGGCTTCACTTTGTTTCATATTACAATTATTATGATTTTTATCCTTGAAATAGCATCTGATTTATAGAGCCAGGGACACATTTCTGGATTTGTAAAATGCGCTTAAAAATGGAACTGACTACGCTTCATCTGTAGTTGGGGCAGACTGGTGGAGGCATGGCTACTGTTCTGCGCTTATGGTCTCTCTGATCAACAAATAATCACACACACAAGCAAATGTCTTGTGAAGTGACCAACCTCCGGGTACACCTAGGTCTCTACCAAGTGAGCTACTGTTACCCTAAGACTCAGAGAAGTTACATTCTAAAACTGTTTCTAATTTAGCAAAATAACCACAACAAACCAGTTGACTGACACAAATACTGTACAAAGTCTTAGGATAACATCAGAAGAACATGCAAACCCACAACATCCAACATCTTGTCCATTATTTCTTTTCCTTTCTTTATTCTTTATTTGTCAGGGACCATGTACAAATTCATTAATCTTACAAAAGAAAAGATGATTTGTATCAGATTTAGCTACTGCTACTTTCTATGTGCAGTCCCTGGGCAGGTGAACACATTAAAAATACATATTCCATTACAGTTCATCATTAACATTAGCAGTTAAATACAATAAAATGTCCCCATGTCCAATACAGTATGTTTCCTCCAGTCCATACCAATGTAAAAAAAAATCAGATTTGATTATGTGTCCTCACTTTAATAGAGTACAACTACACATGTTGTGCACACAAATACCACTGTCACTTTGTCATTTTTTCCCAAAACATCCCCAAAATAAGGATTACAATTTTAATCCTTTAATGTGTTTATGTGACTTCAAGCATTTTAAGATGTTTATGTCAGATTACGTTATACAGCAAGGAGAAAGTAAACAGTTTGCAATAAAACACACTTCCAAAGATAATCACATTGAGTTTTGATCAGGCAATATTCAGATCCAGTCACTGAGATGCAAACCTGACTTTAATAACACCGAGTACCTCAGGGGGAGAGGTATTGAACTGAGATGTACACTGCTTAATACATGGAGGAAACGCTTTTGTTTACAACAGCTTCAAGACACTTCCAGATCTAAGGCACTAATCTCTTTTAGCACTCTGCTGGGTATTGGCCCATTCTTCTAAACAAACTGTATTAACTCTGGATTCAATCTTTAGTTACACTTCCTCCAAAGTTCATCAATGGACAGAGGCAGTGTCTTTACAAACTATTTCAAAGGGAAGAGCCCCTTTTTGGTCCTCTTTTTGAATAGCTTTTTTTTAAATTATTTATTTATTTATGTATTTATTTATGTATTTATGTATGTATTTATGTATTTATGTATTTATTTGTTTGTTTGTTTGTTTGTTTTATTTATAATTTTATTTATCTTTCTATCCTAACTACTAACTCAAAAGTGCACTATGTAACATTTTATGTGGAGTGTCTGCCATCATCTTGGCACTATAGAGATGTCATTATGTTGCCTGGAATATGCCATATGCCATATGCCATGCCATATGCGCTGAACTTAATTATATCCATGAAGATAAGCAGGTGGCACCTCTTGGACAAGTTACAGGTCAGATCTATGGAGTAGCCAGAATAGTAAGAATGCATGATTTCAAGCTAGTTTTAGCAATAAAAACACATGCAATTGAATAAAAGATGGGTAAATGGCATGTTGTGAAACAAAGCAAATCAAAAACATCTCTATAGTGGCAAGCAGGTGTTGGACCCTCCACCAAAAAGTTACACAGTGTACTTTCAACAAACAACAAACTGTTAATACAGTGAAAGAAGGGTTGATAACAAAATCAACATATTTAGGAACTGGCAAAGTGTCTTTTATGGTTCAGTTCAGAATCAGCACCATGGACAGCGGCAGGTCTTCTTTGTATTCATGACCATATAAAAGGTATTCTTTCAATTATACATGTTTTTCCCTACTGTATTTTCTTTGACTTTTTAGGGATGTGATATGCTTCATAGAGCTTTGCAAGAGAAATCTATTGAAACAAGAGGGGCCTGTTCAAATCAGCACCACGGACAGCGAACCAGAAAGCTTTCATTTCTTTCAAATGCTTTTAATAACAATGTTTAGGATTTTTTTTTTTTCTCCAAGACTGTAATTTAGTTGTTTATTTTTCTATATTTCTCAAAAGGGTTCTTCTTGCATTTGGTGTGTTTGCTAAAATAACAAAGGAATAAATATTCATGTTTTTGTCATGATCATGATGATGATGGATGACGGGTTCAGTCAGTTTGACTGTTTAAGCATCACATTGTTTGCTCCATGTTTATTTGCAAACTACACTGCTGTTCCTTTGCCATTGTCACAAGCTGTTACATTAGGTGAGAAATTTTAAAATCTGTTAATTAATGTTTTCTATTTTCAGCCTTATACAACATATGCCTCATGTTTACAGTAAAGCTTGATTTTTATTCTATCTTAAATGTTCTCTTGGCTGAAAAGTGTGGACTTTCCTGGTCACAGTAATGCTTGAGTCTCCTTTTTATTTTTAGGTAAGAAGGTTCAGTAAACAATAGTTATAGATAGATTCAGTTCAATTTTTTAAATGTAAATGGTTGAATGCAGGTTAATGATTTCAAGACCAACAGAAAATTACGTCTTGAACCTGGATGTTAAAATAATGCATGTATCTCTGTATTTATTCTCAAAGACCTTCTATTTAAAGCTGAATTGATTCATGATTCCCATACATTTTAACTATTGTCAGCATTATCTTTTATGTCCCCCTGAATGAAGACACAAGACAGTGTCCCTGCAGTCAGTGAGAGCCTTTTGAAGCTAACAGGACGTCCTGACCTGTAAATGTTACAGGCTCATTATGAGCCCTGGTTTGGGATTTTCACCGAGGCACGGATCAGGGCCAGAGCTCTGAGACTTCTGTCACCAGGATCCTTTTAGTTTTACACCTCTTGCCTCTCTGCCAACCCCTACACGGTGCTGCTCTACCCTGAAAATATCTATCCCATTTTTACTTTGCTTCTTCTAGTCTACAGTCATGTTTAGTTAATATCCCCAGACTGAGAAACCACAGAAACATATGGTAACACTTAATAACAACTACACCTCAATTAGTCATAACAAAACATGAAGAAACCATAACTCCTAATCCCTTAATGAAGTAGTTATTAATAATGAATAATTTTTAATAGTTCTGTGAATAACTATGTGAATTAACTCTTTCGTCATGTTTCATTAATTAAGGCTGTAAATAGTGTAGTTATTATAAAGTGTTGTCAAACACACAATCACATAGAAGTATTTATATCAATAATTCAGTCATAGCATTCTAAACATGGATTAGCACTGTATATTGGACTAATCACAATGTTTTGCGTAAACTAAAGCAAATCAGTGATCTATACTAATAAAAAATAATAATACACAATTTTGTATCACTAGCCTCAAAACTTCAATAACAGACCAAGAACAGAACAAACATGTGCTACATTTTCAAACTCCCATATGATTGTATCTAACACATACCAACTGTCTTACTTTTTCAACCGTAACACAAAGAAAGAAAAGTAATGATTTGTTGTTTAGATATTTTACTCAAGATATTGAATTTAATATACTATCTTTAGTCTCCCCCCTTCTTCAGATCCCCAGTCTTCAGTCTCGCTTTTGCTTTAACCTCACACAGGTGCTGCTGTTCCTCCTCCTGCCTCTGTGCCTGTCAGCGGACATCTTTATTTGCCCTGCACATGTAGCAGCCATCCCCAGCTCACCGACTCGCTCGCTCCTGTCACACCTCTCCTTTATTTCTTCTGCCCGCGCTCCTGCTGCCTCCCTCACACCTCCACCCCTCCACAAACAACGCGTTCAGAGTCCTACCCACGCACTTTTACTTTTATTCTTTTTCTGGCGTCCATCTTTGGCCTGCCTTCTTCCCTGTTTCTCTCACTTTCACTCGTCTCTCCCCTCCATCTCGTCGCCTGAATATTTCATGATTTGATGGCACAGTGCTGAGGTGAGGACGGTTTCTCTGTCTACAGCTTGCGCAGCACAAATATTTACTCCCAAAGCTCGCAGTTGAGTCTTGCAGTCTATAGCGTTTGTGTGTGCGTGTTTGGGTTATAAGTTACAGTGATTACAAGTGACAAGGGCCCTAGAGGGGAAAGGAGGTCTTCTTTGGTCTCTTCGTACATTGATGTTATTGGTCCACTGCACATCCTCTGAAGTCCTCCAGCATTTATAGATAGATATGTGATAGATTCTCAGACAGCGAGGGGGAAAAGATGAGGTGCAGTATTGAAGAAGCAGTCTCTAGGAGGCAGTGTGTTGTTGACAAATGTCGGGTGTCTCTGAAGATGGAGCACAATTGCAGGTCTATATGGAAACATCAAAACACAATTAGAGGCAGACTCTGAGCCACTCATGCAGAAGAGTGAGGAGGGAAGAGGGCTAAATGGATGCAGAAGAACTGACTTTTTAGGAAACCGAAGGAATTTTAACCAAAAGTGTTAGAGATCGTATTTGTCACCAATGCTGATCATATCATATGCATACTAAAAGGCAGAGTTAATTTTGAGCATTAAGTATTGAGTATTAAAATGTATTATGTATGAAGTGGTTAGAAGTCAGTGCATAGATGAAAGTGTCACCCAAAGACATCCATATGTTATAAGGCAGATTTATAAATGACCTATTGGTGTGAATCATGTAGGATGAAGCCAAATGTTATGGGGACAGTCACCAAGGAGTGTGAACACCAAGCCATCTGTAATGAATTAGAAAGAGTGCATTGCCTGAGTGAAATACCTCTTCAGGCAATGCAACACATTTTATTAAGACAAGCAAGACGTAGCCCCTCCACCAGAAAATGTACATATTGTACCTTTAAATTGCATTTAATTTAAAGCCTCCCTTTGCCTGTCAGATCCTCTCAGTCTTTAACGCAGTTTAAGACTAGACTGAAAACCCACCTCTTCTCCCTGGCATTTAATACTAGCTAGACAAGACATCTTGGTGTTTTATTGTTCTTTTCCTATGTATCGTATTATCTGTATATTTGTATTTTGTTGACTTTTATGTGAAGTTGTTTTTTAAATGCTCTATATAAATAAACTTGAATTGAATGGAATTATGTACTCAAAATTATAGAAACACTAGTAGTAAGAATGTTTAGTTTAGTAAGAGTGCACCATTGTTATTTAACATTAATAACACAAAGTCCACCCTTATCTAGGCCAGAGGCAAATGAAGAGGGAGTCCAAAGATGCCCCTACAGTAACACTGTGCATGTCTTTAGACTGCATAATGCCCACCATTGGCTTCCCTGATTCCTGGTTGACTCCACAGAGAATCCATTATAATTGATACACATATAAAGTGTGAGGAGTTGAACCTGGGAGACGCTGTATGGTCAAAGTGGGCCCATTATGTAGCTACAGGCAGCTCCAAGCTTCAAAGGCACGAGTCAGCAGGATTCTCTGTGATTTTAGACTTTACATTTCACTCGGGTGGACTAAGCCAACCTCTTACAGAGTCCACCAGTCACAGCTAAACTAAACGCAACAGTGGCCAGTGAAAATAGGCCATATGAAAATTAAGAGATGTATATGTATAATGTTTAATATTCATCCAAAGCTTGTTCTGCCCTTTGCCAGCACAGGGCCTGATTGATAAACTTTCTCTTTCCCCAAAGGAGCACTTTCATTTTAGTCAAAAGCAAAAAGGTCACAATTAACATTTCCTTAATGTTTCTGTGATCCCAAGAGTAATAGCCATAACTGTGAAAATAAATAGATTATCCTTAAAAGAAATGCAAAAGTTAATGTTTAGTGAAGATGTATTCTAATGAGACAGCCCTTGAGCAAAATTGTTACTTCTTTCGTTTTGGAGTTGCCATAGCGAATCATTTGTAACCTAAAATGCTGGAATTTGCATATTAATTTGGCATACATGCAGACCAGACACCACTGCACAAAGTATTCACTCTACTAATTTAAGCTTGGCAATGGGTGCAATTATCTAGTGAGTATAATGTCACATAAGAAAACTAATCCCTAATAACGCAAACATGAAGTCTGAATAGTTTGTTTCCTGGTAGCACCCATCTGCAGTATTCCATTATACTTCTGACACATCCAATGTAAGATGACTAAATCGATCAGATGTTACTATGTAAACAAGAGCAGTTTATAAAGAATGTGTCTAATGGTGTCATATAAACATGCATACTGTAAAGGACATGACTTGTGGTTGGATGGCCCTCTCCCACTGGGCTAATGGCCTTTGTAGTGCAGCTCAGAGGTTCTGTGTCCAGAGCGTGACCACATGAAACACCTGTGAACAAACTGAACACCTGTCGATAGGATCGATGACAGGAGCGGCTGTGAGCTCTGCTTCATAGAGCGGATTACAACTGTGTGTGAGAGCCCCGGCAGGACGTCCAATCCTGACCATGATTAAAGGCTTCATGCCCTTCAAAACTATTTCATTTCTGTGTCCACGACCATCTGACAGAGGAGCAGTGACCAGCGACCCTTCATTTTCAAATGCCAGGCCTAATTGCTTCAGGTGGAATGCCTTAACTGAAAGGTCAGTCTCTTGGACTTAAATAGATAAAAACGTGAAATAATTCAACATAATAAACATAAACATAATTCTGGTGAGATCACTATGACGATAAAAAATAGTTAATAGTGGTTTTCTTTCATCAATAATGAACATATCACATATGATCAACAGCAAATGGATACTATAATCTGTAAGTATATAAACATAGGCCTATAACTTACTCAAAATAAAAGAAGCATTTTTTGTTCATTGCTTATATTCATTGTTGTGATTAAAAAAAAATCCCTAAATGTGTAGATTTTGTTCAATCTGGGTTGTGGTTGTTTTGTTTGTGTCTACTTTTGCATTATCATTTTAGCATTTGTTTTTTAATGTATTTTTTTAAGCCAAAGGTTACCACAACTTTTATTAAAGCCACTACTACAGAGACAACGTCCCATTGTAATCCAGTGTGTCCAGATAAGGCCTTGTTTGAAGAAAGGATTCAGAGAGGAGCCTGAGGGGCCGATCTGAGATGGCACCAGGACACTGGCCCCTCTTTGACCACGAACACAACATTGCAGCTCCAGCCAAAAGCACACTCACAGAGTAAAGCTCTTTATCCAAAATGACTCTGTCAGACATTGAAATCTGTCACAGCATTATTACTGCTCCTAAACACTTTCAAAACAAAACTATCTTTCATATTGTATTTTGTGGGCTGGTTTGAAGTTAGCTTTTCGCCTGAAGCCAGGATTGATAACATGTTATTATTCCCATACGGATTTTTTCATCCTCTGTCCATCCAACAAATGATTATTTCCGCTGACAGCTCGGGTTTGCTCAAAGTGGCTTTTCCCTGCACTATGCTGTGCCTTTTTTATTCAGGCATTAACACCAAAACATCATAGACACTAGTTTTGCATTTGGAATTTGGTTTAATCATAATATTTTGAAACAATAGCATGTTAAATATATCATGTTACACCATTGTTTGACCACGTCATCTCTCCTCATATAATATGTGAAACTGACAATATGTGAGACTGACTGGATAAATACAAGTCATTTGGACACGGAGAACGTGTTAAATATGACAAAGTAAAAGCTGAAGTTAAATCTATCAACTGGACAAAAAGTTGTAAGAGTGTAAATATGACAAACAAAATATATGATTTAACAATCAAATAATTATTTGAACAGTTGCAGTGTCAAAGTTATGAATCAGTTTGCTCACACACACTGTGATCTCACTGAAAACAAAGTGACAGATTAAATATAAAACAAACCACACAAAGACTCTTGATAGTGTTTCTATACTACAAGATTTAAAGAAAATGCAAAGATTGTACAAGTTGGCTATAAAATGTAAAACAAAAATATTTTTATCCCTTTAGGCTTCACCAGGTTAAACAGGACTCAGGGTGTAATCAATGAACAAAGGTAATTTAATACTCAACTAACAGTGTCATTAACCACACTAGTATCCCTGCTACATTACGACCTACTCTGCTATTACAACAACTACTAAAAGCTCAGGGGACCTTTAATCAAAATCTATTATTCACAACAACGACCAAACTTGTGTAAAACTATTGAGTCACCTGCATTATTCATTATCATTCACTCTGCATAATAAATGTGCCACAGCAGCAAAACTAAAGGACAAATGATGAAGTGAATTTCTCTGTGACTCAAACTATTGTTGTGGACTTTATTGGTTAAAAAGAGTCTCTGATAAACCCCGACCATTCTACATTTATTATATGAAACTGGCTGCCTTATATTGACTAGTGAGTCCAGTTTTGAAAGTGAGTAGCCGTGCTTCTAAAAATGTGTGTGCACGTATTTATATCCTTTATGTAGCTCTATACAGCTGTTGTGTGGTTGTGCATTTGAGTGCAGGAGTGCATAGCGTGAAATTGGACAAAAGAGTTCAAAGAAAAAGACCCTCTGAGACATGAAAAAATTAAACATTAAATGCAGGTCCACGCTTTGTAGTTTGTTTAATGCACAGCCAAGATTCTCCAAATCCATACACACTACAGACATCTCTAGTGTTATCAGCAAAGACTGAGTTCAAATGAACTACCCAACCCTTAAAACTGCACGGTGTACTAAGCAACTTTTCTAGCAGGGGATGCCACAAGGTCAGGTTACAGGTCACATCTGTGGAGAGGGGCCTTGCTCACAATAAGAATTCATTTTTGTCAGGGGATTTTTAAGTAATAAAACACCAGTAATTGAATAGTTGCAAAATGTATTTATGTCATACTGTGGAACATCCTAATTCAAAGAGACAGGTGGCAGATCCCCCACCAGAAAGGTTCCATAGTACACCTTTAACCACTACATACACTAAACAAATGTAATTCAGTGGTAAAATTCAAATATGGGATTTTAACTTACTGTTTTTATAAATTATGGTCACAGAAGAAAGTGTGTGTTGGGAATTTTAAGTTTAATGAAGATGTTTAACTACTACTGACATTTAGGGGTAAAATAAAACCAAAACAACGTCAACACTTTCCACACTCAATCATAATAAGGATTAAGATGTTTACTGTTTAAAATGCACTTGTTCTGTAGTTAATCCGATCTACTCATGTCCTCTCAAGTGTGGGCACACAGGGACATGTTCAGTATGTATTTCTACCGTAAATATTGATGGTAAATATGCGCCTTCCACTCAGTCTGCTCCTCTGCATGACTGCTCTTGAAAATGTATACGATGGGTGCAGAGAGCTGAGTGCACTTGTAAGTTGCACAAGAACATCAAAACACAATCAAGTCGTGTGGATCCCCGAGGCTGGAGCCCAGGAGGAAGCACTTAGGGGAAGACGGGATTAAGAGAAAGAGAGAGAACGGACCACCTTCATGTACAGAAAACTCACAGGACGGAGGACACATTCAGTATGATGGAGATGGATGGACACTTGGCATATAAGGCTGTCACATAGTTGAACAACAGATGTATGGACAAGATACTTTACAAAACGTTATACTGAACATTGACCCTCCTATATATTAATTCTTTATTTAGACTTCATTCCTATGAGCCGGGCAGCCTCTCCACAGATCTGACCTGTATCTTGGCTGGCCTGTCTCCATGGAGATAGATAAGCTAAAGGCATACTGTGTTAACACCACAAACACTTCCCATTATATGTTGCTACATTAGAAACTATACTTACTCAACTATTAAGTAGAACAGCACTGCTACTGCAGCTGCTACTATTACTAGTACTTACAGACATGCCCTACCTTCCAAAGCACACCACAGACTTTACCTTACCTTAATATAACTAATTTATCGGCTTTTACATTGAATCGTGGGCTTTAACACCTTGTTTTGTTAAGTACTGCTCTCACTGAATTGATCTAACACTCTAGCTCCAAATCTCTTAAATTACCATTGTCACACTCACTACAGCACAGTGTGAACCCTGACAGCCACTGAGCGGGAGAAGTAAGAAATTAAATCCCTTTTTTCCCCGAACATGGCCGAGTAATCCTCCTCCTCTACTTTGTTCACTTCAGAAGCGCAGGTGTGAGGAATGATAATTGAGCCATCACTCCACGAAGGGCAGAGGGATGAATAGACAAGAGCAGCGAAAGAGGTAGAGAGGGGTACGGCAGCTGAGGGAGGACAAAAACAAACTCAAATGTAATTAATGATGGCTGTATCCAATTAGACCTGTAAACTGCATTGTGTGGGGGAAACCTATTGCAGTGATTATAACAGCAAATGCTTGTTATAATGGATTAGGTGAGGTACTGCCTATGGTAAGTCACACCACTCAATGTGTTACAAAGCTTCACATATGAAATGTATGATAATTTATTGGTGGCATTATTATACTGTTAAGGGCAGTATAGCTGTATTAGAGTGCTGCATTTGAATGTGCTCTGAAAAAAGTGTGAAGAACAGATGGGCCACTGTAATGGAAAGATGAACTCTTAAGTTTCATAAAGTTAACTTTTCTCGTGGAAAATCTCTACCATCGAGGTATGGGTGGGCAACAGGGCAAAAAGAACAAAAACAAAAACAACTTTTTTCATCGTTGATCTATCACATATTTAGATTTTGATAAAAACACTGAACATTTGAGTATTAATTTCATGAATATAAATAAGGCAGGCTTTTAATGAGTGCCACTTAACACAAACAAAAGTCCAATTTTCCTCCTAAAACCTAAAAGTAAGTGGATCTCAATTAGATGAAAATATGATAAATTGTACCTTCTGAGGTGATAGTGATTTCCATACGGGCCAATTTTCCTGATAACACTGAATTCATGTATTCAAATTTGGGACTAGAGCAAAAACTCATCTTAGTTTATCAGTGTATTGGAATATTGGACTTTTTAAAACGCTTAAAAAGTTTACTGCCACTTTCCTTGTTATGGACAGCATTTGCAGAGATTTGACTGTTCAAAAGATAGACTTGTTTATTACATAAGAGCAGTCCTAATTTTTCATTTCTTTAACAAGCAAATAAGTCTATATTTTGTCTCTTACCGCTAAACTTCAATTATCTAATTTGTGTTAGTTCTCTTTCTGTACTCATTATCTTACACTCCTATACATTTGGTCTGTGCACAAAATCTTGGTATTTTTCCCTTATATCTTTCAACAAACCTCCAACACTAATTCTTCACTATTATGAGGGTAATGATTTCCTGATATTATTTGTGCATGAAACACCAGGAAAGCAATTTTGCAACCGAGCACACAAAGCATTTATCTCAATTTCGCCGCCTGCTTATTGCTTCAATGTGGGAATCACTTCTTGACACTTTCCACAACAAAACATGGCCAGGTTGTAGATTAGTTATACCTTTCAGCACAACATCATTACAGATTATCAAGACAATATTCATAGTGTTTTTCACATTTTCTTTGGCTGTCTGATAGTGAATAAGACATTTTACCTTTATAACCACTCTGAGGGAAGCAGCCTAAAAAAAGAGCATTTTATTATCACTGTGAAATCGGTATTGAGTATTGAACCTATTCCTGAGTATCAAAACAGAGTTTGAAATTGTAGTATTGTGACCACCAACATAAGGCAAAAGTGGTCTATCGAAAGTGGTTTGAACAGACTACGGCGAAACAGAAAAGGTTGCCCCATGTTGTTCGACATTGCTGTATAATATGGGAGGGGGGCTGGTGGTATATTGCATATTTGACCACCAAAATAAGGCAAGAGGTCACTGTGTTATACCGTGCTATTCCATTTCGTAGTATACAATTTTAAACCAGCCTCATTTGAATGTGGCTGGGGTTGCACTCACGGTACAGTGGTGATTAGTATGTCCAGGTCTGTCATTTTGTGTGCTGTGTGGAAATGATGTCTCAGTAGACCTGTACCATGAGGCAGAAGCTGGAGTTAAGACATTAATAGGCAGCGAAAAGCCACAGCGCGTCACTGTCTACCTCTGCGCTCGCGCTGGCAAGATCAAAGCCAGTCTGTGAGCCCAAAAGGAGACAGCCCGATGCATAGGCACAGTGGAGAAGTCATCCCGCAACAAGGAGACAGGAAGAATGGGGAGTTTTTGAAAGCACAGAAGGGGCCGAGGAGCCAAGGGAAGAAGCAGCAATCGACAGGGAGGATAAATAGGACATTCCCCCTTCTGCCACCTGCCTGAAAGCTGACTGCACCGCTATGGCCCCCCTGTCACCGGCTGTGTGCCTATGAGAGACCTGCGAAACACGGCCACGAACCTGTCTGGTCAGCGTGCTATAGAGATGTATGCTAATGGGAGAGGGGGACACAATTTACAGTGAGGACGACACTTGATAGGTTCCCCTTATGTAAACAAAGTGCATTATCCTTTGTGTTATTGCATTCTGAAAGTTGTTGGGCAAACTTTGAATTCACTAACATACTGACAACTTTTGGCAGTTTTATCTTGGGAAAGAAGTTGCAGTCATCCAATGTTTTTGTATTTAAATAGCCATTTTAAAGTCATAACAAGGGGTCTAATATATTCATGTAAAGGGTAGTGTTTTATGTACTCATCAGGTCATCTCACTGCCTTGAAACTACGCTGCATAACTTCTCTGGTGGGGGGTCTGCCACCTGCTTGTCTCTGTGGAGATTTTTATTGCTTTGCCAAGGTGATGACGCACAGTATTGTATTAAATTTATCTGCTGGAGACACAGGTAAATCCATTAGGCCAAGTTACAGGTCAGATCTGAGGAAAAGTGATCCCGCACACTGTTATTTTTGAGGAATATAGAACAGCCATAATGAAAGAAATGCTAGATGAATATGTTTAATGCCAATAATATCTCCAGGGAGATGAGCAGCGGACACCAGAAAAGTTACGCAGTCCACCTTTAATTTTGAACTACAACATACTTTCACCTTGTCCTTAGTGCTTCATTTGGTGGCGAGGGACATTGTTCTTCCTCGGTTTCTTCTTATTATTATTATTTTTCCGCCTAGGAGATCGCATTTTTCACCCCCTGAACATGCACGAAAAGTCTCACATGGGGGCATAGGATCGACCGGTCCGGCAAAAAATTCGATAAAAATGGAATCGCGACAAAGTCCCATGCCCCCCGGCTCGACAGCGCCACCTAGAAGTTGACCCCTATGGGAGGGGAGGCTGGCAATTTTCGCCGTACACGCACAAAAATCGGAACAGTGATAGAGCACAGTGAGACAGGCCTAAAAATGTATTGAAGCACTGCCCTGTGACAGACAGGAAGTCGGCCATATTGGATTGAAAATTCGTCACATTTTTCGCTGCATGTTTTCAAAACGCATCTAGTCCCAGGTTTTTGGTCCAAATGAGCTCAGATTTCACATGCCACATCTAGACCCATGGGTTTTTACACCGTTTCGGTCAACATTATCGCATTCCTACGAAATTTGGGTAATAAATTGGGTGCATGACACGGAGCAAAATAATATATTACAGACATGGATCATTTCTCACGGTTGACCACCAGGGGCGCAAAGACTCCAAAAAAAACATTAAAAAATGTCTGGCACGCAGGGCCATTGGTCTACACAGGTCAAATTCATGTCATAGATGTGACATCACGGCATGAATGGAATGCACAATTAATTCAAATCAAAATTAACACTATAGCGCCCCCTACCATAGATGTGAAACGTCAACATTATCGGATTCCTATGAAATTTGGGTAATAAATTGGGTGCATGACATGGAGCAAAATAATATATTACGGACATGGGTCATTTATCACGGTTGGCCATCAGGGGCACAAAGACTCCAAAAAAAAATAATTGAAAAATGTCTGGCACGCACAGGGATTAGTTTACACAGCTGTAATTCACATCATAGATGTGTCATTTGGCCATGAATGGAATGGACTATAAAGTCTAATTAAAATGAACACTATAGCGCCCCCTACCATAGACATGAAACGTCAACATTATCAGATTCCTACGAAATTTGGTCAATACATTGGTCCCATGAGAAGACACAAAAAAATATATTACAAGCATGGGTCATTTCTCACAGTTGGCCAGCAGGGGCGCAAAGACTCCAAAAAAAAAACATTAAAAAATGTCTCACACGCACAGGCACTGGCCGAGACAGCTCAAAATGTATCTGTGGCTACAGAATCCAAATGTGAACAGAACTAACAAAACAGCACAAGGCCACTCCACACAATAGCGCCCCCTACCATAGACGTAAAAGACACAATATTGTCCGATTGGTATGAAACTTGGGAAAATAATTGTAAGCCTCAGAACATGCAAAAAAGTCAATTACACCACATTATGCACGAGGTTGTTGGTTCAATGGGCATAATGCGATGACCACACCGCACTATAGAGACCATGTCAACCCCTATGGGAATGGGGACGGGCAAATTTTCGAGTAGGCTGACAGATTCAACACAGTGATAGAGCTCCGTGAGACAAGCTAAAAAATGAATGAACAGGAAGTCGGCCATATTGAATTGAGATTTCCCACGCCACTTTGACATACGTGTATATGTAACCTATCTACTCCTAGGTTTTTCATCCAAATGAGCTCAAACTGCAAATGCCACATCTACAGATGTTGATAATCCATAATCATCCACATTTTGGAGATATTCATTACGGTTTTTGTGTAGCACGCCGTCAAAATATGACTTCATTTCCTGTTTCTTTGGTTCCCGCTCACGGCCACGTGGCTCAGCCTAAAGAGCTACAATTTTAACAGCTGATTCAGAATAACACTTTGAATAGAGCAGAGTAATGAGCACGTGGCCAGTGGCCTCTGTAGTGCCCCCTATATTACAAATAAAACATCCAAAATTCTCAGAATAGCACGCAACATGGCCATTACATTCCATACCGCAGAACATGCAGAAAGTCTATGGCAAATGTCACTTATTTCTCCAGTTATAGGGTTTGAATCAGCTACACCCTGCAGTGCATCCTGCTGTGTGGTTTTCACCTTTTTGTTCCTTCTTGCCCTAATGGTGAAACTAAACTTTAAAATGTAACATTTGCAACTGAATGGCTAGAAAGTAATTATCACCGTTGAATATAAAGAACCACACTGTTCAAGAGAAAATTAAACTGGTCCTTTTATAGTGAATGAAATTCTAACAATCAGAAGTTCTAACTCAAGCTTTATGCAATTTTAAATAAATGCCACTTAAACTGGAACTCACTTGCCTCCATCAATGAGCGAACCTTTGTGCCTTATACTTAGGTTCCATTCCCCAAACTAGATCTGGGGTGGCACTGTTGCAACACTTATTTGGCCCTTTAGCACGCAATTTGGCCAATACATTCCATACCCCAGAAGGTGCAAAAAAGTCAATTACACAATAAATTTATTATGCACAAGGTTGCAGTTTTAAAGCCACAGACACAGCTGCTATAATGCGATGGATGCACTGCACTATAAAAACGCTGTGAAGGGGGACGGATAGCGGCCGGGCGGTGGTCGAGTGGGAAGATTGCAACGTGGGGGGCGGTCGCTGGCCCCCAGCGGTCGCATGGGGGCGGGCGCGCCGGGGCGAGGGCCATCATCACCGCTTGCGGCTTTAATTTCTGATTGCTATTCTCTACTGAACAGTCAATCATATGTTAAACGTACTGAACCATGTTATTTTAGTAAAACCCAAAACTAGACTCTTCAAAATCCAATTTACCTAGATTGCTCAGGGATGATTTCTACCTTTCGATCAACCTTTTCTTCCCTCTAAAGATGAATAAATGTCCCAGAGTGTCTTTTACTGGAGCAGAACAACACAGTTTGAATGATTGAAACTCTCTCAAAATCAAATCCAGTCAGTACAAATGGTCTATTATTGTGTCATTGGTTTACATATTAAACTTAATTCAAAGTTCTGAAAAGACAAGTCCAAACCAAACCTCTCTGTAGCATTACTTGACTTGCATTACTTTACTTGAATTACACATTTGGCACAAAAGTTGAGTATTACTAGTCCCCAAAACATTTCTGTAAAAGCAATACAACATTTAATACTAAGTTCTCTTTGTTTTCTGATCTTTGGGTAACTTGATTCCTAATTCATACTATCTAGCCAAGTGCTGATCTTCTGGGCAGTTTTTAAGAAAGAAAAGTAAAAAAAAAAAAAAAAAAAAGAAAAAAAAACAAAAAAAAAAAAAAAAAAAAAAAAAAAAAAAAAAAAAAAAAAACAAAAAAAAAAAAACAAAAAAAAAAAAACATGAAAAACACACAAACTATAAAAAGTTATTCTCAACAAAACAAGTGAAAGTCCAAAATCTCTAGAAACTTTTACCTCAGAGAGTAGCTATGGACCAATCCATCAAATGTTGCAATTCTCTCCTCACTTTCTCTGACAGAATATTGACAAATGAAGTCTAAAATGACTGATGAGTACATGATGAATACACAGATCCTATAACACCCACTGGTTATATCAGCCGCAATCTTCAATCATCTTCAGACACTTGTGTTGACAGTGTGGTTAATGGGCTTTGATTACAACTCAACAGTCTCCAGAAAGACTCAAAGAAACATTTATCTGTAGCGCTGAGAGAAGGCGTGCAAATAAGTGAGTGATGGAATAAGTTAGTGAATGCTTAAATTGGTTAATGGGAAGATAGAAATGAAAGATATGTCCAATATTAATTCTTATTCAGATCAAATGTGAAGTAACTGATGAAGACATTGCACTGTAGTACTGGTAACCTTGTCAAAAAATGATGAAGTCAGCCAGATTAAGCTTTGTCAATACATGTTTAACAAAATTATATTGCCAGATTAAACAGTCTTTTTTAAACTTTTGATACAGGGAGAGTGCATTAGTTGTTTCTTTTCTTTTTTCTTGCAAGCTCCCAACCACCAAACAACACCATCAATATAGAGTAATTGCTTCGCTTGAGCATTTTACATTTTTTTGGACTATTATAGCAATTTACAAAGATATTTTTGAGTCAAAAAGGCCTATCAGCTAAAATGTGTAAAATGCTCGTTAGGTTCCAAGAAGAAAAAAAAATAGTTCATAGCTGTTTACAGACAACAAAAACGTGTATAAACTAAAATTATAATTCAGCCAATGAAGCACATAAAGGCCAAGTTCCACTTCATTTGCGCTTTCTTTCTCTCTCCGCCCTCCGCGCCTACATCATTTCTGTACATAATAGAGCAGTAGTTCCCAAACCTTTTCTCATGGGACCTATATCTCAACAGAGAACTGACTGCTCCATGGTCTAGTTAGAGCAGCTTCTGTAATGGGTTTGCGCCTGTTCATTATTTTTAGCCTAATGTCTTCATTTAAATTCAGTGTTACGGCTATTTTGCAGTTGACTTCATTGTGTTGTTCCTTTCAAAGTTATTTTAATATTTCCTCAGGACTACAAAATTGCTCCTTATTTTGAAACTGAAACCCTTTGGCAATTTAGATTTAATCTAGAAAGACTTTTAAGTCAAAAGTCGCCATGGCATTTATATGTTGCATTTTGTATAATTCTGTTCCAGTTTACATACAGTAAGTCTAGTCAGATTTGTTTCTCGAATAATGTCCTCACAGCCAAAATTATAGCTATTTGGGATCAACCAGAATGGGTTTATTGTCCTCTATCATTTATGACCACAATGCTGCGCATCTCTATCTACTGTTGGAGCTAATTCCCCTCCTCCTCCCACTGTACTGTCATTGACCGGGGTTTTAATGATTACATCTGGCGCTGCCACAAATTAATTCCTGCCTCTCTGGCAAAAAGCTGTTCCCCACCTGATTATGCAAAGCAGGCCTACATTCGCAGCCTTTGAAGTGGAGGCAAAGCTGCTCAGATATTCTCCCTCCGAGGAAACACTGCAATATGGGGAGCATCAACAAGCATAAGTTCACGCAAAGGTCACGGACATGGTTAACCCCAATGAAGACTCGCTTTAGCCTCTAACATGCATAGCTAGGGACGGCTAAGCTGCAGAATACACAATCATGAACGTATCTGATACTGGGGCTATACTTTGCAAAGACATGCAAAAGTAAAGCTAAAAGTAGGGCAAGTAATTATAAATAGTCACATAAACACAAGCAGTGGTATTTGGAACTTTGGTCACACAAAATGTTTCAGTGGGTGCAGCCAGTGTCCCACAAGGCGCAAAAGAATTTAATTCTATCGAATACACAAACAGAATCATCCAAAAGGAGATGTTTAGTGGTCTCAGTAACCCTAAAATGTTCATAACTGTTAACTTTGTGCAAGAACCGAACTTTTATTTATGAACGTATTATTGTTAGGGGTGGGACGAGACACAATTGCCACACAAGCAGACAAAAGATGTGTCCACGATAACAAAATACAATAGACAGAATTTATTATAAATGCATTATGCAGTTCAGTTAATAATTTGTATATTTGTGCTGTCATTGTAGCACTGCTTTTTCCAATGCCACCTTCTCAAGGACTCACCAGTTCCTAACTCTCAAATGTAAACACATGGAAAAAATCTTTTTTTTCATGTGTGCACAATCTTGTGGCAATTTTATCTTGCAAGATCTTGACGACATCTTTTCCCATTCCTATTTATTGTGGATATACATCTTAGTTCATCAAAACCTCCACCAGACACTTTAGAAGATCTTAATTGTGGCAAGATGGCATTGCCAAAAGCATGTGCTATCACAATTAAACTATTGTGAACAACTTTCATAGACTACATAATGTCCACCTGTAGTACATGTACTCAGATTGACAGAGAACAGCTCATCTGGGTATGATGGCAGCAGGAGGATTACTTCAAGCACACAGTAATATTAAATTAAGAGGAAATATGAGCTCCTAGAGGAACTGTGACTGAGGGAATGTGGAGACACTTTCACAAAAAATGATTATAAAAGTCATCTGTCAGACCGACAGATCTCACTCACTGTAATAGTCTAGCACTTATACTTTAATAGGGCAGAGTGTAAGACAGTATTACGAACTGACTCGTTATTGAATATGTAAGATCATTACATTTTATTATAATGTGACTACTATGGGAAGTTTGTATTACTGGTCTAAAACAAATGTGTGACTTGATATGAATAGCTGGAGAGAAATTTTCATCAGTTATTTCTAAAAGAATATAATAAGGAACATTACAATAATGTAATGTATTAAATCTTATAACAATGTACATTTTTGTTGTTTGGTAATCTTCTATTTCACCCATTATGAGTTTCACATGCTTTCTGTCAACTGTAATGTGTAATGTAGTAAATGTAGTTATTGATAGAGATGTCAATACCTCTGCCATGCTATTCACTTTGTTCCGCTCCACCCACTTTTAGTTCTAATCACTAATGACCCACACTTCCGTTTGTCTTGGCATTTTCGCTTTAGCTGGAATTCCATTCATTTAAATGGAGAACTAGAAAAAAGTCTTGCTGCTAAAATATTATATAAAGTAGATTTTCATGTCAATAATGCACCCTTTCTCTGGGTGGCTTGAAAATAGCTTTGTAGTCTGCATAAAACTTGCTGTTGAGATCAGCAGCCCTATGCCAAATCACACAATCAAAAAAAGGCACACAGATAATGACGGCGCCCATGGCAATTTTCTGAATAAGATGAATAGCACATAATTATAGAAAAACATTGTTCAGGGTGTTAATAAACATGCTATTGAAAAAGGCAAAGTCAAGCTGCATTTTGAGGCAAAAATAACAGCAGGAACAGCCAGTCTCTGCAAACATGACAGTCTGAAAAAGACATTCTGAGCAGCTGTTTTTATTGTGCAGAGTAAAATTTGGTACAATTTTCAGGAGTCGTTTTGAAATAAAAATACTTCAATTTTATAGAAAAAACATAGCTGGAAGCATTACAGTGGAAGATTCAGGTGAAAAAAGTATACTATACATAAAACTAGTGAGTGGATTTGAATCATGAAGGAGGATTTTTTATAAATATATCAATACACAATAAGGAGGCAATTGACATAAATATCACATCTTTCTTCGAATGCGAGACAGAAACATAGGTCCCCAGGTCTTACCAGGATGTGGCATCACTAAAATTCCTAGTCTGGAGTCAGGGGGGTGCGTTCTGCCACACTGAAGAGGAGATGCCTGGCCGTGTCTAAAGAAAAAGTGTTCAGAAAAAGGAACAGCAAGCTCCTCCCACAGGTCTTCCAGTTCAGCTTCAGGACAGCTCCTAAGCACTGCCTCCACCACCGCGCAGTTCTCCGAGTGGGACAACGTGCAGGTTGAATAGACCACAGTGCCCCCTGGACGTACAGCCGACAGCGCAGACCTGCAGAAAATACACAAGAAAAATGTTAGCAGTGATTTTCCTGCAGTGAGGGTAGGTCAAGTAATGTTAAGATGTGTGCTAGTGGGATCTCTTTCAAGATCTCTTTTGAACAGAACAATTCAGTTACAGTCTTAAGTATCATATCAAGGTTCTACAAATACAAATTATTATTATTTTGTTAAAGTCTTCCTGTAATACATTCATGCATCTTCCAGTGTTATTAGAAACATTGAGTAGAAATACAAAAAGGTACATTACTTTAGAAGTTGAGTTTGAATTGCTGGTAGCATTGCCCTTTCTCTTAATCTTTGTTCCCCCTGCAGGCCACCTGGGGAATACAACCAACTCCTGTCATTGGAGCACGGCGCATCAACTAAAACCTGTCCAAGGGAGAAACAAATAAATGTAATGGGATGGATGAACAGAAATAGAGCTAAACTCAAGTCAAACCTAGAATTCTGTTACTTTACTTTGTTTTCTATTATTGATTCACACTCTGAAATCCAGTGTTAATTTATCAACTGAATATTTGCAGCACAGATGGAAATGTGTGATTATATTTGTAAGGTACTTTTATTCAACCACGCAGTCTCCCACTGTTCATTTTCACAGTATGTATGGCTACTTGCCCTCTGCTTTCCTTTCAACATTTTGGTCCATTATCAGTCACTTTGTTCTTTGGCTCGTTCTGAATATTTTCCCTAGACTTCCACTGAGCTTATTAGGTACATTTCAAAGGCTTGCTCTTTTTGATATATTTCAAACAACAACCTCGAAAAGGCAGCATGAACCATCATTTGTTGAACAGTGAACTCTCGCCACAAAAGCAGAGAACATGATAGTGTTGTTCATTTCACCTTGTCATATTTGGACGGTTCACTTTGGCCAAAATAACGCCCATCTTGTGCAGACACAGTCATACAGCTGTTTAGTGAGGGAGGGAGAAAAGACTCCAGGGTTTTGGCCAGCCACTCCCGTCTATGTGGATCAGGTTCATTACAACAGAGAAGAGCTGGGACAAAACAGATAAGGAATACACTCACTCACTCATGTAAAATTGCATTTAAAGGTGCATGCGCTCACACTTGTCCTCGATAAGGCCCAGTTTTTTGAGTCCTAATGTAGATGTGGTTTACTTCCGAGTGCAAAAAGTACATTTAGGAGCCATTGCATAAAAACAATTAAATTTAAATAAATATGTGTCAAGGAGGCAATTATAGCTAGTATATTCTATTTCTGTAAATATAAAAATAAACGTTTTTTGATTAAAAAATATGGTCTTCCGTAGTGGAAGGGCATCTGTAACAAAAATGTATTCCAATGTAATATGCAAATAACTGTGTCACCTGACTGCTGTGGCAGAAAATGTAGGATGGTTTACCTGGGTTGCAGCTCTGCATTATGGCTATAGCTTTGCCTCCAGGTGCTGAACACAAATCCAAAATTTTCTCCCCATCTTTTACTTGCAATGCCAGCACTGGGAGAAGAGAGGCAGCGTTCAGAAGGTAATACTGCTTTAAACAGCCAGGTCTGTGGGCTTGTGAGGGAAATCTCAGAGGATGCGGATGGATGTAACATTGTAGTAAAGGATTTTGTGATGGCTCTGATTGCAGAGACTGAGATTCACAGTCAGACTGAAGATTAGAGTCATCAGAGAGGCACTCAGCCGACAACATTGAGCCATTTTCCCCAGGCTGTTTCAAACAAAACTCTGTAGGTTTATCACACAGCAATGATGAGGCCTCTGTCTGTAGCAGGACACTGAAAAATCCCTGAGATTTTAGAGTCTGAGCAACATTCGACACAGCTGTGAATCTGTTGAGCATGACGCCATATTGCCAGGAGTGAGGGTTCAAAAGGACTTCCCTGTTAAAAACCCAATACCACAAATGGTTTACATGAAAAAAACTATATATAGACTGAAAGTTAAAAAAAAAAAAAACTTTATAGAACTCACCTTGCTGATGTCCACAGATTTCCAAGTTCACGACTATATTGCTTGTCAAACTGCTCCAACACTGGCCCACATGGGGCTCTTTCTTTTTTAAGCTTGGGAAAAGTAGATAGAGGAATCAATACCAATACCAGTCTATAACGTGAGTTGCTTACATTAGCAAATGGCTACACCTAGTGGAGAACACGTGAAATGGTTCCGTAAATATATAACTGTAATATAATGAACAAAGATTTCTTTATTTTACTGTAAAATAATTTAGGAATTTAATTCTGTTTATCAGTTTGGTAAATTTGAGCAACAGTATACATACATGTAATAATACTTTAGACTATTTGTTTAATTAGTGATAGTAGAACAGATTAAATGACACGAATGAATGCATTATTTTTCGCAAATTTATACCTGTGTATTAGGAGTTTCTTTGCGTTTCTTGCTCGGGTGTTTAGCCGATTTCTCAGCTGTGGTACAAAAATGGCACCAGATCCAAGAATAATCTACTTGCTTTCTGAACGTAGGCGTAGCATTCATCCAAGGATTACTCAAATATTTTGCAGAAAACATGTATAAAACAAGAGGTCTCTGTGCATGTTAAACATTTGTAAAGAGAAGTTCCATTTGCAGTAATTTTCTGGCTTTAAAAGGAAAACAAGACAATGTCAAATGTGTACGTTCTTTATAGCAGTCCCCTGCAAAATGGAGGCGGCGAACTTTCGTTCCGTCTCGATTGATACTTTGTTGTACTTGAAACAGGTAAAACACAGTAAAAATTCCAACCGGTCAGTGAGGTCCCATTTCAACCAAAACTGTCTCGTTTAGATGTTTACAGGCATCATTTGAAAAATGACTTCATTTCCCTTGCTTGATTGAACAATTTGAATGCATACAGATACATTCATCATTATGAATGCGTATAGGATAAGAGAACCTTTATTTACCTCACAATGGCAAATTTCCAGTCTTGCAAAGCACAGTTCAAGACCAGCAGACAGATTGAAACATGCCATCAAAAATCAAGGTCAAGTGTATGAAACTTAATTAATTAACGTAATTTTTTGTAATTATTGTAAGGGTGAAAACACCATTAGGGCACAAAAAAATATACACTTCAAGCTTGCAATGTCTCAATTACAAATCAGCAATAAGCAATTATTACAAATGACAATGGACTCATAACATTTAGGAATAAAATATTTAATTGCCTCAATGGTTGTATGTTTGTTAACAAAAACATCTGATTAAATATACAATATAACATCTCCATAATCAAAAATGATTTTGGTTTGTTATGATTTTATACAGCTGTGCAGGTCACAGTCCTCTAAGAAACACCAGTGAACAAGTATTAGCAACAACTCGACAGCAGCTAACATTCATTGACAATTCCTTCGTACAGTTCTTGTTAACAATGTTCGTCCTCATGATATGCTTTACCATTTACATGGCAAACAGAATAAGGAAAGCAACCATCAGACAAAAAAGACCCATAGCCTCAGACAGAGCAAAGCCCAGAATGGCATAGGAGAAGAGCTGCTGCTTCAGAGAAGGGTTCCTGTGGAAAAATGGAAGTATATTATATTTCTAATTGATCCCTGGCTGTGTTTCCAAATTATTTTTATTTTTATATATATATATAATGTGTAGACGCACGCACACACACACACACACACACACACACACACACACACACACACACACACACACACACACACACACACGAGTCA
>KN483637.1:18133-30477 GCA_000787095.1 Periophthalmodon schlosseri | reverse complement strand
CACACACACACACACACACACCTGATTATACCTTGCATATCCAATAATGAGGCTACCAAACACTGTTCCAATACCAGCTCCAGATCCAGCGACCCCCACAGTGGCCGCTCCAGCACCAATGAACTTTGCAGCAGTGTCAATGTCACGACTCACTGCACTGGTCTGGAAGCTGCGCACTGCCATCTGCTGCTGAGAACTCTGAGGTAGGAGTGAGACAGTCTGCAAAATAGAATAGTTTTTTTTTTTCCATTAATCATGGTAGGACAGTTCCAAAGATGCAAAGGAGTTCAGCTCAGACCACAACTTACCTCTCCTTTCCGGGCATCTGACACTACTGCTGCTGACAAAGGCCTGTACAACACCCGAGATCCAGTACGGACCTAACATTAAAAGAGATATCATTAATATAGTTGACCAATATAACATGTACAAACGATTAAAAAAACAAACAAACATTTGAACACAATAATACAAGGGAATACCCTGAAAAACTAATTGCTGTATTGCTCAGAACAGTATGCAATGACATAGAATGTCAACATTGTATTAATCCCACAGGCTGCATAGAAATATATACAGCATTAGACGTTTTTTGCAGTATGCTACATTATTATGTACACAACGAGGTTAATTTCATTCATTCATGTCGACTCACCAGAGAGGGCGTAGAGACAAACTTCGCGCAAGCATACATGTTAAGAGGACGTATGCACAGGTCAACCAAACAGGTGATCACTTTCTGTCTGTGGATAAAACAATACGGTTAAAACAGATACCAGTTTCACTGTGATACAAATTTGGCGGCTGAAGTACATTCTGTTCCATGTTAACAGGGCGAACACACATAAGGTCAAAATCCGCTACACACCAACAACTAGGCCGAAACGTACGCAACTACAAACAAACGGAGACTAATTGCAATGCAGCTAAAGTATACAAAGTGAAAGAGTACATAATGTATTATTTTACCAAACTCAGGCTTGCAACAACGGAGGTTACAATTAGCACTCACCGGTTTGTTGTAAAGGTCGAATACACGAGAGGTACGCACATGCGCAGCAGTAAAATACCGTCTTTTCCGGTTTCCTCAGACGTACGTATGAACGTAAGTACGCGTCATGGCATGGCCATGATACGCGCCTTCTGTGGGATTTGGGATAATTCATTTGCTATAGACGAAAAAGAAAACAAACAAAAAAACAACAAAATCTTGTCTCGAGCATTGACTGCATGTCTCAAGGTCCTCTGGTTGCTTTATTTATGAGGCGCAAGACCAGGGGCAAATATGTTATCATTCTATATCCAGCCTGGATTCTGGATTTTAAAGACATGTATTTTAATGTTGAAAAATGTCAAGCGTTATTTAATTTGTGTAGAATGAGGCGATGAGGTTCAATAGATGGCGGTAGCGTACCATAGACCGAGAATGTAAAACTTGCATTCAACCACAGGTCTGCACATGGATCTATTAAAATAACAGGTCTACAGCGTATATCTATCTGCAGATAGACAGAAAATATAAATGTCCACAGCTTTTATCTGTGGCTAAACTAGTTAAGCTATTGACACGGAATTAATTCTTAATGCATTGAGTGCATTGCGAAGTTGCCTTAACCACAAGATGGCATCAACACATCACAGAGAGAACTACCCTGGACCTGGACACAGGTAAGGCAAAATGATGGACAAAAGAAATGGACACGTGGATGAATGATCCACATCTTGTTCGTTGTAGGCCTATTGACATTGCAGGTTTATTTCAGGTATTTTAAAAGACAACATTGGTTCTTGTAGTTTCCAAAGGCCCAAGTAATTATTTTAATTGTAGATGTTGTTTCTAACTTAAATTTACACACCAGTAAACGCCCTCAATCAGTGTTAAAGGTGGGCGTTGAGTTGACTGACAGTAATCCATTCCGTATGTATTATGCATGCAGAGTGCTTCAAAATGTTTCTCTGTTAATTGTGATTCATGCATCTGAGGGTCTGTGACCTAAACTTCTTATTAGAATAATGTAAATTGGGCAATATGCCTGTAATAATATCTAAAACCGAAAACTGACCTGCAAAATCAGCAATGAAGCTCGCCTTCATGTGCTTACTAATAAATATAAAGCTACCACATGCATTACATCCATTAGTAATTAACAGTCTAATCTTAACAAAAATCTGATGCCCCTTTAAGTGGGCATTCCCTATGAATATATCGTCTCCAGACGCCCCCTCAGATGCTCGCTTCATTTGGCATTGCGGAAGGGAGATTCCTCAGCTCTTCCAGTCATACACCCCCTCCGCTGTATGATGTTACCATTACGCACTACTATAATAAGCAGAGACGTGACTCTGGGGCGAATCCCTGCCTACGTCACTTGGGTCTAATATAAATACTGCGAGTGGCGAGTCTGAGCAGACCAAAGCAAAACGCTCTCTTGTCACAGACACATTTCCAAACCAAGGATATACAAGGACTATTTGATTCTGCGAGGGATTTATTTGCCTGATCCATGTAAGTAGCTTTTACATTTGTAATAGATTAAACCATTTTGGTTTGAAAATATTAATGTAATGCCATGTAGAAACATAGAATATTTGATTGCCCTATTCTATTAATTATTATTACGTTTAGGCCTATGGCATTTATTTGATGGCAAACTTAGCTTTACGCACAATTGACGCATGGCATATTTATTCATAGATCTTCGGAATAAAGCACAATGACTTTGAACAAGGGTGACAAATTGAGGAACATGGACAAGAGGAGAGGAAGTGTGCCATTCCCTATGAATCTACCCAACCTTCACAGGAGAAGCATGCCCGTGGACGACAGAGACCTGCGCGCCACGATGCCCCAAACTGGACAGACTGACGAGCTGTCAAACCTGCTCCGCTGCACTTCGTACTCTCCCAGTGAGCAGCACAGAGGCAGCTGCGCCTCTGACTCCTCCGACTCCGTCATCTCCACAGGAAGCGAGACCGACTCTCAGGTGTACAAGGTGGTCCTACTCGGAGAGCACGGCGTTGGCAAGTCCAGCCTGGCGCGAGTGTTCGGTGGAGTTGAGGATGGAAGTCACGACTGCGATGAAGCAGGTACATGAGTGATGCTGAATGCTGAGTGACTCACCGAACTCAGCAGCCCACATGCAGACAGTGACCACTTTCGAGCAAGATTAATGTGCTGATAAAATTAATTATTATGAAGTTTTTTTGTTTTTTGCTTCTACAATAAACCACATATATGGCTTATTGTATACAAGTATAGGGTAATTTGGCCTTTTTCTCGTCAAGAGACAACACTAACACACACTGAACCTTATTTTTTATGAATTACAATAAAAAATCAGGCTGTGTTAACCGTTGCCATCACCTAAAAGACAATATATAAGCATGACTACATTTACATACCAAGATATATTGCTCGCTTCATACACCATGGACTGCTACTTTAACGCACTATTTTCTATCTCCTCTACAGGAAACACTTACGATAGATCTATTATCGTGGATGAAGAGGAGGCATCCATTCTTCTCTATGATGTTTGGGAACAGGTAAGCATCCTTTATTATTTATGCATGTGGACCATTTATATTGATTCATCAGAATGTTTTTTGTTTTGTTTTTTAGAACAATACGATATTTGTGGCTAATTTCATGTCTGTCTCCTCTTGAAGGATAACAGCCAGTGGATGAAGGAGCAGTGCATGAAGATGGGAGATGCCTACATTATTGTGTATTCAGTCACAGACAAGTTGAGCTTCGAGAAGGCTTCAGAGCTGCGGATTCAGCTGCGTAGAGCCAGGCAGTCGGAGAACATTCCCATAATCCTCGTGGGCAACAAGAGTGACCTGGTGCGGTCCAGAGAAGTGTCTGTAGATGGTAAGTTCACATCTATTTACACATGTCTAAGCTATGCCTATGGTTATTTTTATGCACGGTCAAATTGTATAATGTTTTTTTCCTGTTTTTTTCAGAGGGTAGTGCCTGTGCAGTGGTATTTGATTGCAAGTTTATTGAGACATCAGCCTCTCTCCACCACAATGTGCAAGCCTTATTTGAGGGCATTGTCAGACAGATCCGCTTGAGGAAAGACAGCAAAGAAGAAAATGCCAGGCGCATGGCCAACTGCAGGCGCCGAGAGAGCATCAGCAAGAAAGCCAAGCGCTTCCTGGGTCGCATGGTCGCGCGCAAAAACAAGAAGATGGCATTTAGGCAGAAGTCCAAGTCCTGCCACGACCTGACCGTCCTCTGAGGAGCACAACAACAGACAGACATTTTCTCTTTGGCCTCTGAAGACCAGATGCTGTGTGTGTTTTAACACTAATCCTAAGGACTACTAGAGCTGTACAGAGATATATTTTTTATTTTTAGACACCAAGAAGCAAAAAGTGGACTTGAAAAAACAATTGTGTCTGATGTAACTCATAAGTCATATCATGAAGTGGTGGTAACGTGCATGAAGCTTTGTAATCATGTGTTTTATTCTGTTCAGACTGCCTTAAGACATTGCTCTCATCATGTATGGATAGTTAGTAAATCTTGAAGACTGACATACTCTAGGGGTGGGTTTTCTAATAGGAGTTCTTGTTGTACATATTGTAAGCTATTGTCTGTTGAACATACATCTCATTGTTGTTAAAGACAAGTAAACGGATCCCAGGGTCATTTTCAGTCAGATTTACTTGAAGTGTGGTGCGCAGGTCGTGCCTCTGCCGAGTCTCTGAGGCCCCGTCAAATCTGCTCTATGTTATTTCATTTCCACCGAATTCAGGTTGTGAATGTAAAGTAAAGCAATAAGTTATGTTAGTCTTGTTGTGTCTTTGACATGATTTGCAATTTCTTTGTTTACATTGAATACATTTTTCAATAAAATGAAAAAATAAAATCCATGTTTGATAATTTCTTTGAAAACTATGAATTGTAAAACTGAATGCCTGAAGCACAATGCAACACCAAAGTTCAGTTGTTAATGTCGTCATGAATATTCATTTGGTCAGATTCTTGAAACGGAACCGTACTGACCACTGATTTTAAAGGAAGGAAACATGGTAGTTAGCCATCTTTATCCACAGTGTTAACCATTAATCAGCCAAAGGAGTACAAGAACACAGTTTTTCCACACAATTTAAACTCAATTCACATCGCTCAGGAGAAGCACACTGCACAGACTCAAGGTAAGTCACTAAGGAGTTAGACACAACTTGTTTTATTTTTTCCAGTAATTTTTATTTTGTACAAGTCTGGTTTTAAGAAGCTACGTTGATATTGGATTATTTTAATAATTATGCTTTCATTTGCACTGTTTGTGTTGTTTAACCTTAAGATTGTTTTATGCTGGCTACTTTTACTGTTACTTCTTTTGGAGAACATGCCAGTTTATCTTAAATGATTATTTTAATTAAGGACCCACTTGAAAAAGAGATGGTGTATCTGAAGGGGCAATCTAAAATAAATAAATAAATACATTTTAAGAATATGATGTTATGTATATAATTGATGTAAGTTTGTAAAGAATTTCTTCACCAATGTTGCCGCTGCAGTAGGTGATAATCCAGTTGATCCCAGTAGTGTTTTTGTAAATATGATGGATTCCTTGGGTTGAATAAGTAACAAGATAAACAGTGCATTGCTTGGCCATGCTCAAAGAGTTGAAATTTCACTTTTCTTGCATTTGCAGAGACATGCCAGACAGAGAACTGACCATGCCTGTCTCGGCTCTGACAGTGAGACAATTTAAACATTTATAATATTTTAAATTGCAAATTACAGATGAAAAAAATATACTAAAATATGACTCCTTTATTTTTTGTCTAGGTTATATTCATTGTTTTTGCATCTTGCTCTGCAGCCAGTGTAAAAATTGGCGTACCTGAAAACTATGATGGTATATTCCCATGGTATTTAGCCAAGGTATGACTTTTTAAATTAAATTCTTCTTCAAATCAAATAAAAATAACTTGATTTATTTGTTAGGAACATCGATTGCAGACCGAGCGCCAGTGCAAGTAGGAACACAACACTAAAATAAGCACATTCTTTAACACACAATATTGATAATAATAATTTGAGAATAATTCTTCACTTTAATTTTCTAGTTTTCCTTCATAAAAAGAACAAAATGTGTATCTTTTTATGAAGTCATGAGATGCAACACATAGTCAGACTTGGTATTGAAAGCAGCAAAAACCTTATCTGCTGTACAGACGCTGTATCTATCAGTCTCTTTTTTCCCAGTATATGCGCTCAAGGTTACAGATGCATCAACACGCTGCCGTCATCACCAGACTGTAATAGAAATGTGAACAAAGATGTTTCAGGCGTCACATCTAACCTTTGGCTCTGGTCCATTTGGGCACAAGGCTGGCTGTTTTTGTACAAACCCAGCAGCACTCACACAGCTCCCTCTTTAATTGGACTGTGACGTCATCACATCTTATGCTAAAGATAGTAATTTTTGTGTCATTCACACTCTTCAAATAGCTCACTAATGGTCAGACTGGAGAGCCATGACAGTTTCATTTCGTATTTGTAAGTAGATAGAACAAATTATTCAAGAATTCTTTGACATTTAAGCTCTTTGTGGTCTAGTTGGCAAACTTAAACTTATCAAACCTGAAACTGTAATTGTTTCTGACCATCTTGAATGCATTTTCCTCAACAGCTTCACAGCCTTCCAGCAAACCACAGTGACCTGGTGGTGACAGGAGACGATGAAGGGATATTTGGAGTGGATTCACAGTTTCTATATGCCATAAAACCACTAGACAGAGAAAAACAACCATCATACTCCTTACAGGCATGTTTTTAGTGATTAATATGGTTGAAAAAGTGTTAACCACAAACTATATACATGTGTTCTGCACATATGTACAATGTATATATAATACATTGATCAGAGGGTACAGCTACAAGCATTGCTCAAATTCTGTTGGCCATTATGTCATGACAAATTATTTTCCAATCACTGAGCATTTTTTCAGACCTCATCACTATACAATGCAATGTTACAATGTTCTTAGCAGCTGAACAACTGTATATGGTATAGATTTTATTTTTCAAGGTTTACGAACCATTAGATTTTCACAAGGGTCAATTACTTATTGTGTTGATGCTAACATACTGTGTGCTTTCCTTGTATCTAGGTGTCCTTCAGAACTTCAGTGCACCGTCAGAGCTTCACTGTGGAGGTGTTTGTCATTGACAAGAATGACAATGTGCCCACGTTTATACAGGAGAGTATGAGAGGCAGTGTGCAGCTCGGCCTCCTCAAAGGTACAATCTTTAGTCCAAGGACACTGCACTTCTATTATTTTTATGTTCATTTTAATTTGTAAGCTTTGTTTGAGTGTTCTAAAGTACTTTATTTGTTTTAATACATGAATTCACAATTTCATCAGTAGTTCTTCAAAACTTCAAAACTTCATAGCTCCTTCTACTTGTAACAGCTTACAAGTATATGAATATTTATACTCATTATTGTTGGTTATAACATTTTATTTCTACTATACTTATTAAACTAGATTTGTAATCTTATTGTATATATATATTTTTTTTCTCCCACTGTGAAATCAAAAGTGAAAAGCGTTTGTGAATCAGATGTGTTTTGTTTCTATGCTGGCTGATAAATTACTGGACCTAGCTGCAAGCATTTTATCCAATCAATCTGCTCCGGTGGAAAATATATGTAGATTGCTGTTCTATAAAAAGCAGTCGTGATCGTGTTTCCTGTTTGTTTGCCACATCTCACTTAAACATCAGTTATAACTCTGCACTTTTTGGCCCATATTTCCTGTGCCCCAGGGATCCCCTTCATGCAGGTGGAGGCGATGGATCGTGACGACAGGAACACCCCCCACGCCGAGCTCCGCTTCAGCCTGCTGGAGCAGACGCCCAGGATCCCCTACAGACAAATGTTCTCCATCGACCCACTGTCTGGAGAGGTGTCTCTGACTGAAGAAGGTCCGTGTCCCCAAATGCATCTAGCGTTCATAGTTCACTGCACTAGACCAATTTGACCCTAATGAAGATTTGGTTTAGTCTTGTTCTACTCCTGTTTTTATCCTGGTCTAGTCTAGGTTTAGTCCCAGTTTTGTATCAATTTTGATGTGGTGATTATGCTAGTATGAACTCTCTGTAAATCACCTTAAGAGGAAAATGTCTTAAAATGAAGCCAAATTAGATGGACCTCCATGCCACATCCTTTCATTAGGGCATTATACAATCAAAAATGTTGTTGCTAAGATTCAATTTTGACAACAAAACATACATTTATTTTGTCATGGGAGTGGACTAGCAAAATTGCATGTATTCTTTGGCTAAATTTACGTCAAATTTCAGATATTTCTATGGAACAAAATTGTATTGTCTTTAAATAAACCATATTTGAAACCCTCATACATTTTAAGTTGTCAGAAGGAAGTTGGATACAGTGATCATTATGTCTAATAATACTTCTTATGGAGTGCTTATGGAGAAAATGTGTTATATAGGTTGTGGATGTGTGGAAGTGGTGCGTGAATAGTGTGAATACAGGAAGTCTTGGAGCTATTTTGGGCGCTGGTGTTGCCCTTTGTTACAGCTTGGCAGGAGCTGTATGACTTTCACTCTCGCTCGTTCTTATAGGTCCCACCACGACACTGCTGCTGTCTGTAGCCTCACATGAGTCCCGCATATTGATTCTTCCTATTATGTGTATAGCCCCAAAATAAAGCTATTTTACAGATTTTTTTTTTTTTTTCCATTAATAGCAAGTATTTTTATCCAGCTTATATAGTACTTGGAGTACTTCTCCTCAATTGTGCTTGGTCGCATTAGCTCAGTTGTACATGATATGAGAAAACAGTATAATTAAATGAAGTTATGTTTATCTGATATTGGTTGTTTGAATGGATAAAAATAAGTACATTACATATATTCTACAGATTTGTGTTTATTGTTTATTTGGGTCAGATACAGCAGACAAAGATTAACATGGAGTAATAATGCTGGTATGTTTATAGTGTTTATAGCCTGGGATAATTCACAGTTTCCCAGAAAAGAAGTTCACGGTACAAATGTCATTCAATGTCTTGTTAAATTTGTTATAAAATTGCCACGATAAATACAGTGAATATGTTGTAGTTAATTGGTGTTAGAATGTGGTTGATTGATACAGAACATAATGCCATTTGTTACTATATCATAACATGTTTTGTCACTGCTGTCTCCAAGGAGCCTCTGCTCTGGACCCAGAGATGTGTGGGCGTTACAAGCTCTCGGTGATGGTCAAAGACATGGCCGGGAAGGCCAATGCTTTTTTCACCACTGGGATTGTTACTGTGGAGGTCACTGGGAACTCATGGGCCTCTCCTGACCCTGTGAGGCTGCAAGAGAACCTGCCTGGCCCCTACCCCATCCCTATCTCACAGGTAGGACCAGACACTCTCAGTGAACATTATATTATGAATTATGAATATCTGAAAAACAAGTTGTGGGCAATAACTATGTTGGATATATTTTGTACAAGAAATTTACTGTCAGTTCTTGTAATGCTCTGTCATGAATCCGGCTTTAGCTTGGTCACACATGTCCGACATTTCAGATACCACCATTTTTTATCATATGCGCCATTTTGTCATGTCATGTGTGTACCAAAAACATGGACTAAGTCATAAATCCAGGTTCACTCATGTAAAGGTCCACTATGAAATGTTTAGTTGGAGGGTACGCCACGCTTACCATGGAGATGTCATTGCTTTGCCCAGAATGTTCCACAGTGTGATATTACCATTTTCTCTATGGAAATCTATGGTCAAGTGAAGCCATCATGTTAAGTTACAGATCAGATCTATGGAGAGGCAACCCCACTCACAGTAAGTGTTTTTCAGGGTACAGTATACTTTAAGCACCTGAAATTGAATAAATGCGAGATAGGTTGGTTAAATGCCATGCTGTGGAACATTCTAACCAAAGCAATTCCATGTCCATGAAGACGAGCAGGTGGTGGACCCTCAACCCAAAAACTTCCATATTTTGTGTACAGTGTTTTGTTGCATCACATGCTCATATCACAGTTAAAATTAAATGCCATTTTGCTGCCATCTATGTGAGATTGTTGATTGTCCAAACAAATCTTTTCATTTGTCTTGGCCACACAACATACTTCGAAGTAGCTGCTGACTCCACTGCTAACTCAGTGCAAATAGTTGAATCTTGTTACATAAAAACCGTCAATAGGCTGGACTGAGTAAAATGGCATTGTGTTGCTGTTGCTGTTTTTAGTGCCCCTTGGGTCGTCCTAAGTGACCAATGAGTGAATAATTGATATGGTTCAAACGCGGTGGATCCTTTCTGACTACATCCTGGCTCAGTCCACTTGTGTAACCTCTCCATCATCTATATATTGTCTTTTTCAGTCTAGACTTGCAGGAAGACAAATTATGATTCTGATTACACTCATTGTAATTCAAAATCATTGTAAAAAGGAATGACTACTATACTTCTGGTCCTTCAGATGAGGTCTTATTTAATTAACATAGTAGTTCATTGTTATAACTACTTGCTAAGACCAAATGCTTTTGTAATTAACTTAACACTTAAACTGGATAATTTCTTACTAATCTTACTAAGGCTATGCTCAAACTTGTCCTGATTTGGTCTTGGTTTGAGCCCAGTTTAGTCCTGACATAAACATGGTTATGACATGTTCTAGTCCTGCTTTAGTCCTGGCCTATTTTCGGGTTTAATCACAGTTTGGTCCCAATTTTCTGGAAGTGTAAATACATGCTAATAGCACCTTATTGTCAGTTTTTGCTAGTAGTGCTTTGAGCTTTCACTCACTTTTTGCTTCTTAATTAGCACTGTATCTGATTTGTACTGTCTTAAAACATGAAAAAAATGCTATTTGTTAATTTTAATTGGTTTGTAATGCTCCAAAGTTATTCTTCACTTACCTTATGCATTCCAAGCATCCTAATTATTGACCACAATTGGTTTATAAGCGCTTTTCACAACTTCCTGAGACCAGAGCGGTGTTTTGCCTTCACTGCAATGCTGACAACAACTAACATGCTAACACGACACTTCCTGATTATTCGACAATAAAACGCTTTTTAATTACATGCAGATAGTACACAACAAACTTGTTTTGATCTCAAGACCTGCTTATACAGTATGTCCCTTCTGGGGCAAGACAAATTTTGCTCAATATTTATGAAAAAATTGGGTACAGGGCCTTTAATGTCTAATTGTCTATTTAATGTCTATTCTTGCATTATTTTAATTCCAAATGCTTCCTGTCTTATTGATTGCAAAGTGATTACAATTCCTTCAAATTCCTTCACTTTCCTTAAACAAGACTAAAACGGCCCAAACAAATCATTAAAACTTTCTCAGAAGAAGAACATTTAATATTTGATAAAAGCAGAACACCAACACAAAATAAGTAACCATAGAGGCAACCTTGGAGTATAATGGCTTAGTTTAACTGATGTACCTGGCCAAAGTAGCAGTCTGCTCATGAAATGAGTGTTCACTGATGTGTAAAATTCATATTTGTTTGTGGAGTCCAGTAGGTGCCTCACAATGCCTCCCCCTCCTCTCATTCTCCCACCTCCTCCGCTCTCGCCTCCAGCCTTTCATGGCTCCTGTTCCAACAGCCTCTGCCACCCACTGAAAACGTGTGGACCCAGTGTAGGCGCTTTGCACATATTTACTCCAAATCATTTACATCTACCATAACAGGATTTGTGAATTTAGGTAACAGAAGCAAAGCAACAGCATCTGTTAAAATGTAGGGTCTTTAGTTGTAATGGATCAAAACCAGCTTCATCAAGTATTGTACTTTTATTTTATTATATTTTTGTTTATGGAATCTGTAAGGGAAATCTTTTAATGAGCATTTTGGACCTTGATGGAAGAAAAGTGATACAGAAAGCTTGCACAGTATGTATTCTACTATAGTTAAGTATAGTGTGAAATTTTAACTTTTTTTCCTTCATTCATTCATCCTTTCATTCACTTCAGTCTGTACAGATGGGAATATTTCACAGTAAAATTGGTGGTTTTCAGATTCCAGGTAGAATGTGATGATGTCATACTCCCAGGTGGGGGGGAAGTGGCAGTTTTTCCTATTGGTGGCCATACCAGCTTGTCAAGCCTGATCTCATCAGATCTCAGAAGCTAAGCAAGGTGCTTGGATGGGAGACCGCTGGAAAAACCAGGTGCTACACTAGGGTGCCCGTGGTTTTGTCCTTAGGCAAGACACTTCACCCACATTGCCTAGTATGAAAGTGGTGTGTGTATGTGTGTGTGTGTTGTGTGTGTGGTGTGTGTGTGTGTGTGTGTGTGTGTGTGTGTGTGTGTGTGGCAG
>KN483637.1:0-18068 GCA_000787095.1 Periophthalmodon schlosseri | reverse complement strand
GGTTGTGTGTGTGGCAGCCGTGCTTCCGTCAGTCTGCCCCAGAGCAGCTGTGGCTACAATAGTAGCTTACCATCACAGAGTGTGGGGTGAATGAATAATGCACTGTGAAACACTTTGGGTATCTTGAAAGGTGCTATATATATATCCAGTGTTTAATTATTGTTTACATTGTGTTTTTTAAACACATTTCCAAAAGGTAAATTCACAAACATTGAACATGAGCATCTCTAATAGTGAGTAGACTCTAGAACTTGTTATATTTCAACAAAACTCTTCATTTTAACTATAACCATTTTAGCTTGCGCCATCTGTATTGAATATAACTGGCTTATCCACGGGGTTTGGGGAAAATCACAATTCAACATAAAATATAATTTGCCTGGCCATCCACAACCACACTCTTTGCCAAAATATAACCTCATCCTGTCTCCTCGATTACACAGACATGATGATATAATGATATGATGATATGATTATATGATTATATGATTATATGATACGAATATTTTTGAGAGGAGATGTCTTCTGCATTTGAACAGAATGTAGGAGGGACTGGTTGTATTTATATGTTTTATCTTATTTTATCTTGTTCAGTGTCCTTGGGTGCTTTGAAAGGCGCTTATAAATAAAATGCATTATTATTATTATTATTATTATTACTGGTTGGTCAGGCAAAAATATTATATCCTATAATGCTTAAAGGAAGCTGAAAACCATGAATATACGAGACATGTCCACATTTGAAATGCTTTAACTTCCTGAACTGGACACAGCTATATTTCCTGTAACAAAATGTGTAACTGTGAAAATGAGGACACAGTTACCGCCTCTCTTTAATATTTCACCCCGGGCTGGTGTGAGCTTTGGGGAAGCCTCGTCTCGCCTACGACAGTGTGAAGTGTGGAGCTCAGTGGGCGGTGGGACTAACCGCAGCTATGACACATTCAGAGATAGTCGTGTTCCAGGACCCACTCAGCCCTGTCTCTGTCTCCTGCAAAAATGAGCATCCATCACACTCATCACTGCTCCTGCCGCGTGATGGCATTTAGCAGATGCCCACTCCATTTGAACGTCTCGGTAAAGGTTACAGTTGCCCCTTAGAAATTTGGTTTGCCATTTTTCTTAGCCATTTTGGCAACAATTTATAGTAACTACAACTTAATTAGCCTTAATTAAAAAAATGAAGAAAGACATCATTCTTAATGAACAAATAGTTTATTAAGAATGATTCTGGCTTAATAACTACTTAATTAATACTTCAACCCTAATTAAGTAGCCTACTTACTAACCCTTAAACAGTCTTAATGTGTGTGGTGGTGCGGTGGCTGAGTAGCTTGAGTAGCACTTAAGCCTCACAGCAAGAAGGTTCTGGGTTCAATTCCCAGATCACCCAGGCCTTTCTGTGTGGAGTTTTGCATGTCTCTCCCCTTATCTGGGTTTCCCCCGGGAAATATGGTTTCCCCCATAAACCCAAAAAATGCACAAGATAAAATCCTCCAGCTAAGGTCCTGACCGAGCTTAGATCGAGATCTGTAGAAACACAGACAAACACTGTACAAACACAGAGGACAAACTTTCGGGACAATAAAGTGTACCTTCACCTTACCATAGCCTTATTTAACTATTTGTTCATTATGTATTAAGTCTTAATATGTTATTATGACATGGTACCACCATTTTGAACTTTTAATAGTAAGGTTTAAAAATAAACTCTAACCTTTGGTTAGGAGTACTTCTCAATCATCCGACAAGTGTTCAGTGCAATATGTGCATATTTTATATATCGCTGCTGATTGCTGAGTCTGAAGCTGATTACATAATGTAATCAGGCTACACTGGAACTCACCTTTAGAGTTATTAAGAAATCAAGGTCCTTAACTCTACTGAGTGGTTATGCTATATGTTAAAAATATATAGTAACTAACTTTTAATTATGAAAAGTTAGTTAATACACTTTGCAGACACAATATTTTGTACAATTTACTCACAAATGTGCAAATGGGCGCAAGGACATCTGAAAGCCATTATTAATCATTCAGAATCATCATCATTACAGAACTAACCCTATTACACAACAGCCATATTAGTTTTTTAGATTTCAGAATGTGATAAGGTCACAATGTTCCATCGCTGAACCACAAAATCTATAGATTAAACTATCTCAATCAAATGTACATACCTAGAGCGTTATTCTAGCAACAAGACCACATCTAACCCATTTTTGTTCATCACTTCACTTGTATAATTTAGTTTAAGCTTATTATACTTTTTTCAAATTCTGTAATTTATGAGAGCAACATAATTTAAAAGATAACACTTGAATGATTCAGATTAATTAAGTAACTAGGTATATTTAATTAAGGGGTTCAGGTTAGGAGTTAGGCTTAGGGTATACAATACATTTACAAGCCTGAATTCTTAACAAACTATTTCTTCATTATGAATAAAGTCTTTCTTCATGCTTTATTATGGCTAATTACAGTGTGGTTACCATTTAAACTCTTTCTTATTTGTGAAATGTTAGAGCACAAATTACCCATTAGATGGCTAACAATGGCCTTTCATTTTCCACACTAATTCTCTAATTAGCAACAGTTCTGCCGTAAAGTGTTTCAAATGTGATTCTGCAGATGTACATTTCCTCATTAGTGTTGCGCTCTCTTCCCTATCTCAGTATTGATTCCTCCCCTAACGTTGTTTAGGGGAGCACAGACACAGTGTTCTTGGACTGCCTCTCCTCTTGAGACAGGACGTGCAAACCCTCCTGGACAGATGACATCATGCATTTAGCAGAGCGAGGCTGTTCATCAAATCTGTGAAAATGTGTGAGACTAGACACCAGACGTGACCGAGAAATACACACATTTAAAGAGCGCATATTCATATTGAAAAAGAAGAGCGCTGTCACTTCTATAACAGTTTTTTTTTTTTAATGCAACAGATAAACAAATGATTTACAGTATGGATGTTGGTGATTGTTTGTTAAGTACTTGTGGGTTTCAGACAGGGCTGTGCAATTAATCACATTTCAATTACAATTATAATTATTGCTCTAATTGATTCCAAAATGGTGTAATTGGGGAACCAAGATTATTAACATTTACTTTTAACTCTTAAGTGCTTTGAGTGCACTCAAACATGTTTCCTTGAAGGGACAAGTTGCTCACAGATTGTACCTTTCTACCTTTCTACATGTGAATAATCATGATTTCAGTTATGATTTAAATAACCATGATTTTTATTTTTTCCATAATTGGGCAGCCCTAGTTTCAAATTATGATCATGCCAGTCTAGGATCTTTAGAGATGGGAGGGCAGGCAATAATAATAAATATTTGAATTTTTTTTGTTTTTGTTTTTATGTTATGTTTTTTATGTTTATGTTGCAGATTTTTGGTGGTGCACTATATATTGTTGATCTACACACAAACCTCCTTGTCGAAGCCTGATCTTGTCAGATCTCATAAGTTAAGCTAGGCTGGACCTGGTTAGTACTTGGATGTGAGACCCCTGGGAATTCCAGGTGCCACAGTGAGGCGCCAGTGGCAAAATAAGACATTGTGTCCTTAGGCAAGACACTTAACCCATGCTGGCCAGCATGAGTCTGGTGTGTGTGAACCTCACTTACACTCACTGGCTCAGTCTACCCCAGGGCAGCTGTGGCTACAATAGTGGCTTACCACCACCAACTATAGAGTGAATGAATAATGCACAAAATTGTAAAGCAACTTTGAGCAAAAAGTAAAAAGGAAAAGCGATGTATAAGACTAAGGCATTATTATTATCATCATTATTATTATTATTATTATTATAGATAATCTGTATCATCATTTGTACACATCCTGTCTAATAGTCTAGAATCATCCAGAATAGTCTTTAAAATTATTCAAAGCCTTACAACTAAAGCCAGGGACACGCACTGCTGTAAGTAGAGGCGTTGTGTACATTTCATCCTGGAGTTTGGTCAACCATCTCCAAAACAAGGAAGAAGAGTGTGACAGTGCGTTGGAGGAGATACATGCCCCAGGTTAGGAGCTGTCCCGGGCCAGGCCTCCTCTCCATGTTGGGTGCTCTGGGCCTGGTTCAGCCCCACTGCACAGGCTTATGTCAACGGCCAGGGAGCAGTGGAAAATCCCCTTCAGCCCCACAGTTAGTTTTGGCCGCATGCTCTGTTCCACATCACTGTCACTGCTTTGGGTTGGCTCCTTATCATGCAAACAGCAGTCCAGTTTTGTACTGCATGTCCCGCATACTCACGTGAATAGATTGAGCTAGAATAAATTGTATACATAGATTAAAATGCAAATCAGCAAAAACAGTTATCAAAATATTCCGGAAGTTAAAAAGATCCAAATTATTGTCAGTTCTAGTGCGGATTTTGTGTTGCCTGAGTTCCGATTAAGGCTTAGTATTTCTATTAAAATATCATATCATGTTTGCCTTATTTATAGTTATTGCATATCCAGGGCTGCAACTAACGATTATTTTGCTTATCAATTACGCTGCTTGTGGCCATCCTGGCAGATTAAATTTCATCCAACACATTTACATTAACATTGACTCATTTCCGGTGTTACTTCAGTGTGATTTCTGATTCATAAAACCTCTATGCATTTCACATATTTATTTCACAAGTATCCCAGTGATTTGGAATCATGTGTTTTTCAGCCAAGATAAGAATCTATATATAGAGCAGGGGTCTGTATATCAAACATTGTCAAAAATAGCGCCCTTATATTACCTTTGCCTTATTCAATCTAGCTGCATATTTTTTCATGAAGCAATAATAGAAAAAAATAGACTTGCATGCAAAATATGCATCAGTTCCACTCTTGCTAAATTTGTTTTGGCTTGTGCACGTGTATGTAGGTCAAATGGAGTGGCAGCCAGGCGGAGTACAGCCTGGAGGGGGAGTTTCCAGAGATGCTCTTCACCATCAGCCGAGAGGGAGTCATTTATCTGAACGCGCCCCTCGACCGGGAGACACAGGACCAGGTACAATTGACAAATGGACCAGAGCATGTTTGAAGCCTGTGGGCAAGAATAATGACTTATTAGACTTATTATTAGAACATAAAAGGGGCTGTGTTTAGTTCATTCTATAAATTTCATGTACTTCACTCAAACTGTTTCCATAAGAAAAGGCAAAAGATGAGGTCACACTCCTAAATAGGGATTTGGAGCTCCTGTAGCAGATGTGTTTGCATAAGAAACATCCCAAGACAAATGTACTAATGTTGAATAAAAGTAGACATCATATATTCCATAATAGTATTGAAGTATATGCAAATTCAGTATGGAAAATTCAAATATCTTTTTTATCAATATCAATATAACAACTAAAAATGCAGAAGGTTCTGTAAGAAAACGTCTCCACGGAGCATGTTCCGAAGTATGGTTTTAACTTTCTATTTCGATGCAATCATGCAGGTGACTTGCCACCTCCACAAAGTTATATATAACTTTGTCTGAAGCACTCTGAGGAATGAATTACTTTTACCATTAGTTGTATGTGCCACATTTATCTAAATCTAAAATGCCTATCTAGGGTTACTGACCACAGCACTGGTCCTTACGTTACAGTTTCTGATCAGCATTGTGGTGGAGCGTCCTGACGGCAGAGAGATCGCTAAACCTGTGGAGCTCCGGGTGATGGTGGGAGACGCCAACGACAACAGGCCCACCTTTCCCCAGGCACAGTATCACACTGTGGTCAAAGAACTGGCTGCAAGAGGTAAAGACTTCGTACACTTGCCTAAGAAATATTCACTATTTTTATATCATCCTAATGGTGACCCAAATAATTGTAGGGAGATGTATGTCCTTCTCTGGGAACTTTGGTTTCCCCATCAACCTAAAATATAATAGGCAAAATCCTTTAGCTATAGTAGTCCTACCATAGTAAAAATTTCCTAACAGCGCAACATTATTTAATTGTGCATTGAACATATTACTTTGCTAGCAGTATGATGGAAAACATGATGGAAATGGAGTGAAAAGAAGTAGGATTGTATTACCAAATATCCTCTTTGAGATTCTTGTCGGAAAAGCACCCTCACCTCGTCTCTAGAACTTGTAAAACATGCACAGTGACAGATAGTGGCCTGAAAGCCTTTTTGTTGATGCTTTAAAACAGTCCTTCTCGGAAATTGACTATTTACACAATCTGCTAATCTAAATGGTCCAGGAGTGAGGATTAGATGGGGAAGCTATTGTTGTACACTTCCTTTTCCTACTCATTCATTTATGATCTATTTTCACCCAGAGATATGAACATAAATATTACAACTTTACTATTTTTGCTGTACTTCTTTACAGGGACTGAAATCCTGACAGTGCAAGCGGCTGACAACGACGATCCTAAGACGGACAATGTGCGGATCTTCTACCGTTTAGTGGGACAGATCCCGGAGAGTCCCAGGGCCCTGTTCAGAGTCGACCGAGACTCTGGGGTCATCTCAGTCCAGGCAGACAGCATGGAGGGCACCGCTCCACAGTACACCCTCACCATCACAGCTGAAGATGCTAAAGGTAATATTTCTTTATCCCAAAATAACTCAGAATTCACTTTGCTGATATAAGGTCTGACACTTGGTTATCTTCATGGAGATGTTATTGCTTTATCTGGAATATTCCACAGTATGGCATTAAATTCATATAGGTTCATGGAGACAATCACCCGGTGACATCACCAGGCCAAATTACACTAAATTACTATTAAAACATAAGTATGAGTTGTTGACAATTCAAATAGAGGTGGCCGTAATGTCAGACCTACCTGTATGCCTTGTAGCTACATTGCCAATACTTTATCAAATTCAAAAAAAAAAAAAAAGACTTTTCACTTTAAATTTTCACTTTTGTCATAAGCACATACATGAATGCTGGTTTGGTTGATAGTCCACAAATGTAAGTTGTGACAGATGATGTGACTGGTGTGACTCAGGGTTCAAGGTGTGATGGAGCAAAATGAGGGACTGGCTGTTCCTTTCTCATGGTGCTGTGGGGCCAAGCCTGAGTCACTGACAGACGCAGCTATGATCATCTCCCTCTCTCCTCTGACTCCTTCTCTCTCTTTCTTTTTCTTCCTCTCTCTGCCCATTCCTCCTTCTCTTTTTGTGACAGGCCTAAACAGCTCATGCACAGTGGTGGTAACTGTACAGGATGAGAACAACAACCCGCCTGTCTTCTCCCAACATGAGGTATCAAACACAGTTGCAAAACAGTACAACACTAGTACAAAACTGATCTGTTACATGAAGAGCTCTGCACACCTGAGAACAGAAGATGTAACGAAATTTGTAAAGAAACTCCTGCACAGTGTCACTCTATTTCAGTATATTTTGTTCAACGTTCTGGTCGACTGACCTTCATCTCTGTAAAAGTATTCTCTTTGTGGATCAATTGTTTGTTTAAGTATGTATCAAAATGCAATGATTGTCAATTCAACTTTTTGGAGCTTTCTAACATGTTGTCATCAAAAACATGCCTGAAGACGTTTTATGTGTCATGCATGTTGGAGTAATTTAGTGTAATACCCCCTCTTTAACAACTGAAAGTATGCTAATATACGTTCTACTTTCTGCTGTCTTACTACTTTCTACTTTCTATTGTCTTTAAGAGTATATTGCAGAAATCTCAAATATTTAACTGGATACTGTTAGTTTACATTTGTTCAAGCTTTACAATATAATTGTCTTAAGAAAACACACTACATTAGAGGAGATTTTTCTGTTAGTGTAATGCAACATCTGTGAGTGAAATCCTTTAATAATGGCAGTAAGAAACATAAGGCACAAAAGAAATGTGCTGTGACAGTTTACAATGGATGCAGATGTCATCATCAATTTGTTTCAATGCTCATTGCAGACCCATTTTATGAATTGAAAGTACCTCTTTTATTGTCAAGGTTGAATACAGCTGTTCAGACCTTCACATATACACACCTGTTGGTACGTCTATCTTTCTAGATAATACGCCTTACAATCATATACCTCTTGTTCGAAATGGTCTTGAGCTTTAGTTACTTTCACAGTGTGATATCTAACAGCATTTCTGTGTCTATCTTACTGCAGTGAATGGTGTGAAAGAAAACTGTCCAAAAATAGAGAGTTTCAGAGAAACCCCTTCTGCTCACTTCCTGCTGCAAAATAATAGGAAACTTAAAGGGCTGTGAGCGACGTGGGAGAGCAGCACACTGTGATAATAAGAGTCCAATCTCTGCTGTTCTTTTAGAGACCATAGTCACACTGAAACACTGTGGATATTATGAGGAAGACTGCTGTACAGAAGGTACAGATTTGACATGTCACAAATGAAGGTACAGATTTGACATTTAAACAAATGAAACTGAAATTTATCAAAGTTCAAGTCATAGTAAAATGATAACTTTCTCACATCTACTGATGGTAAATGCTGATTTTAAACACAGTGCTGTTTCCTGTAGCCAGTGCTCAGAGACAGAGGTGGAAATGCTCTTAAGCAGGTCACGCTTGAACTGTGCAGTATTTTCCATGGCTGTGGGGGCTGCGCTGTAGGGGGGGTGTGGGAGGTGAGTGCTGACAGGGGAGGGGTCAGCGACCCTGCAATGGGCCATAAGGATCAGAGGCCTGGCTCCATGGGACGACATGTGTGAGTGGCAGATTAAACGTTTGTCTGAACACACAGAGGTGTGTGCAGAAAGGTCACCCAACACTGGGGGGTCAAGAGGGCCAATACACTCATGATGTTTTTGCATCTCATCTTTACCCCTCTGGGAAACAACAGTCAGTCACATGTGATGGACTATTCAACAGTCAAATGCTACCCATGTAAAAATAGTTTCTTTGTATATGACATTAAAGTATTCCCTTTATCAGTTACTTTGTTCCAGTCTAAATTATTTCAAAAAGATTGTTTGAATCTAAATTATTTCAAAAAGATGGTTTAAATAGGCGTGATCTCTCTGTGTTCTCGTGGTTAGTATGGACCTTACCACATCCCAGAGGATGCCCCGGTGGGCACCACAGTGACTGCAATCGTCGCCAGAGATGCAGATGTCCGTGGAGGAGACAGCTGGCAGGTGAACTACCGCATGGAGTCTGGAAACGAAGAGGAGGTCTTCTCTCTGGTTACAGACAGGCAAACCAATGAGGTGTCTCTGGTGCTTTCAAAGGTAAAAACTACTGTACTTTACTATTTACTACTAAGTCTTTAAAACTATAAATTACTATTACCAATTGTATACCAAGCCCTATGTTTATTCAGTACATGTCCCTGTAGTCATTCACTAGTAGTCATATAAATATTCCACAAAATAGATCTCTCTTCATCTTTAGTCTGCATCTTTCATCTGCATGCCTTGAATAAACACCAAGCTGATCACAATGGGATGTTTGAGCCTGTAATCGCCCCTGCTTTGCCTCCCATAATCCTTGGGGCTTTTGGGAGGTGAGAGAGACGTGTAGTTTGTGACTCTCTATAAGTAGGCCAGGCACAAGAAATATTATTATTTCCAAGATCTCTGTGGGAGTCGACAAATCTGATTGAACTGTTTGTCACTCAAGCTCCACTTGAAATGTCTAAAAACTAAAAATAGACCCCTTCAGTTTTTGTTTTTTACACAGAAAGCCTTACAATGTAGTGACATCATTGGAGATGCGTGAATCACTCAATGCCAAACCAGTTTTGATTGTGCTAAAACTACACTTGCAGCCCTAAGAAAAATAAGCAACAAACTCCCTGATGTATGCTGAGGTCAACACAAGAAGCGGCATTTTATTTGTTGAAATTACACACTAGTCACTTTGTATGAAAATGATTAGATCATACTAATACTGATGTTTAACAGCACAAGGATCCTCAATTTCAGCACCCAAAAATATTTTTCCAATGAAATACAGAAACAGTGTAATAAAAACAGTTAACAGTTAAACTTTTTTCTAAAAGGTGTGGACAATCAGGTGCTTGTTCTGTTTTTCAAAACCTTGAAAATGCACTATGGCTTTCAAAACGTAAACCACAAAATATTATTAATAAATATAAAAAATCATACTCTTCTACGACCTTATTTGTTTCAAATGTGAACTATAATCTACAAACGTATTTATGAATATTTCTTGCTTGTTTTTTCATAATAAAGCTGCCCCACTTTCCATGAGTTTCAGAATGATGACAAATTACAACTGTTGCCATAGCAATCAAGAATATAAGACAAAATATTATATCTTCTCATTCTAAATGGTGAAAAGCCCTGAAAATGTCACATATAACAGGAAGCTGAAATTAGCCGATACTATGTATTTCCACTTACCTGGTGTTTATTTAACCTTTTTTATTTAGGTGAATTATGACTGAACATTTGAAATATGCCAGAACATACGTCACAAGTTCATTTTCACCTCTGACAAACAAAGCCCAAATGGATCAATGTGTCCGCTGTACACCTCACATAGACCCTGATTCTGGGTGAGCTGTGCGGTGCGTCACTTACAGTCAGCGGCTGTACTCATCTAGCCTCCAGGGTCTGCCTTTCCTCTCCCTGGCAACAGAGCGGCATCGTGATGTCAGCCGCCACCTTTTCATAATATCTGCTTTTACTAAAGAACACAAGAGATTTCATTTTATCAACAAAGCCCACATATTGGCTGCTGCAGCCAGTTCACAATAACACAGGCTCACGTAAAGGCAGTGATTCATGCAGTACAAAGGTGATTTTATTAATAAAAAATAATATGAGGACTAGCCATCAGGAGTCTGTTATGCTTGTCATGTTAATTAAACAAGTAGTCTCTCACAGACAGAAATTTGAAAGGGAATGACGCAGAAACGCATACAATTTTGATAAAATAAACATGCACTATGTAACTTATTTTAGTGGAGGGTCTATCTGCCACCAGCTTTCTCCATAGAGAGGTTACTAAGGCTTAAATGTTATACAGTATGGCATAAAACATATCTCCACGCAGACAAGCACTACCAGGCCAAGTTACAGGTCAGATCTGTGGAGCGTCGACCCCACTCACTGTAAGAATGCATGTTTTTCAAGGGTTCTGTGGGCAATCAAACCCATGTAGTAAATGCTTTTGCTGGAAAAGCAATTACATCTTCATGGAGATAAGACAATTTGACTACTATGTTTAAATATGTTGTTAGGTTCTTGACTTTGAGCGTGAGAGTGAGTACATCCTGGTTCTCAGTGCTAAGAACCCAGTGGCCCTGGTCCGCGGTCGCTATGGCTCTCAATCCACAGCAACCGTCTCTATCTACGTGGACGATGTGAACGAAGGTCCCATTTTGTCCCAGAGTCACTATGAGGTCACGGTCCGGGAGGGGGAGGAGCCAGGCAGGGTCATTGCCACTATCAGAGGGTACGACCCCGACTCCCATCCAATCAGGTACTATTAACTTATGCACAATTTTTGAATAGCTCACATGTAAAGTTTTTTTTATTATTTAATGGTTTATAACAATTAATAAAATATTTATATATAATTATATATTTACTTCAACAATTACGCTATATTAACCTTGAGCAATAACCTTGTATGATGTGCAAGAATAAACAATGTCATGACCATATTTCTGAACTATTTTGAAGTTGTTTTTTCCTGTGAACAAGTAAAGAATTATTTTAAAGTGTTACAGAGAGTTTTTGTTTTCCTTGCAATAAATCTAATAGAGAAAATGTGGATTTCTAGATATTCTCTTCAAGGAGACACAAAAAAATACTTTTCAATTGGAAAGTATTCAGGCGAACTGAAAACTGTGCAGGCTTTGGACAGAGAAGAAAATAGTACCTACACAATGGAAGTCATTGCAGTTGATGGAAGTAAGAGATGGATTGATTTACCAAAGTTTTGTAAAAAGGTTTCACTAATTTCTCATTGTATTTAATTATATACTTTAGGAAACTCGTCGTTATCTGCCTCCACTCTGGTGACAGTTCATATTCTTGATGTAAATGACAACAGTCCTGTGTTGGTGGGGGATTATTCCTGGAAGTACCTGTGTACCCCTCGGTGGGAGGATCAGGCTCTGGTGCTGGCATCCCGGGACAGTGATGGACCACAACATGGAGGACGACTCAACTTCTCGCTCCGCAGTGACGCCACAGTCCGACGCAACTGGAAGCTCACACCTATTAATGGTGAGAATCTAATGACCACATATTAACTGTTTGTACGATTATGATTATGTATTCAATGCATTTCAAAGGTCAAAAAAAGTTTTACATATCTAGTGATGACTGAGATGACGAAGAATAGAATTTTATTTTTATGTAGTAATGGTTTCTGAATGAGTCAACAAACCATTTTGTTCTAGTACGCAGGCTGAACATCCATTTTAAAGTAGTTTTTGCCATTTAGTCCAAATTGCCTGGATGTTAAGAATTATGAAATTATTGTAATTCTTTGTATGTGGGGCTGGACCTGCAGCGCATACAGAATGTCCAGAACACTGCAGCTCATCTGTTGACAAAAAGAGACACATCATGCTTGTGCTGAGCAACCTGCATTGGCTCCTATTTCATATCTGGTGCCATTCAAAATGTTATTGATTGTGTTCAAATGTCTACACTCTATGGGTCCTCTTTATTTGAAGGAGTTACTGCAGTTACTGAGTTACTATACTCCACCCAAAGCCCTGAGGTGAGCTGACCAGCTCCTGCTGGCTGTGCCCAAAGCCGGACTCAAGACCAGAGGTGACAGAGCTTTTTCTGTGGCAGTGCCCAGACTATGGAACAGCCCCCTCTGTCTGTCAGATCCTCTCAGTCTTTAATGCAGGTTTAAGACTAGACTGAAAACCCACCTCTTCTCCCTGGCATTTAATACTAGCTAGACAGGATATCTTGGTGTTTTATTGTTCCTTTCCTATGTATTGTTCTATCTGTATATTTTTTTCTGTTGTTTTTTTTTGTTTTTTTTTACTTTTATGTGTAGAACTTTGGTCAGCTGAAGTTGTTTTAAATGTGCTATATAAATAAATATAAATTGAGTTGAATTGAATAACCCAGAATGTGTGTTAGTATAAATGTGGGTCCAGTTTCATCAATTTCTGTGTAATTTGTTCAAACAAATTGGCTCAATTCAATTGTCCTATTTATATTCTGCTAATGTTGGACAAGCCATTTTGTGCTGTGACGTGTCATTCATTCACTGACACATCCTGGACCCCCTTACTCACAGAGTGATTTTTTTTCACTCTACTTCTCGGTTTATGATGCTATTGATTGAGGGTAGCTGTAATTATATCTTCAGTGCAATTTCCTTGGCATCACCGCTGGGTCCATGCCAGCTAATGCAGCCAAGAATGTTCTGCACCTGACTGAAGGCAGTGAAGCCAGTGCACAAGTTTAGTGCACAAGTTTAATGCCTTCATGCTCTACACTGGTAACACAAATGGCAGCACTCTGCATTTAAAACCCTATATGAGAACATGAGAGTGATACAAGCCAATTTAGCAAGCCTATTTGGATAGCCTATGATTTCATGCAGAAAACTGCATTATATTTCTGTGCACGTCATAAGCTTATAGAAATACTCAAAGGAAAAATTATGTAAAAATAAGCATATCTTCTTGATTCTGGTAAAAGAACATGCAGTACTCCGGTTGGAGAGGTAGTGAGTGACTGTATCAAAAACATATTTAGTACCAACTCTTAATTCTCTTGGCGAGGCCCTCAGTTCCAGGATCTAAATGGGACATGGGGGTCTTGATGGTAAGGTGTGAGTGTGGTGTGTCCGACCCTCAGATAACAGTTCAAACGGCCTGATAAATGTAGCTCTTTGCTGGACAAGGCTTTTGCGTCACGCGGACCAGTATATATTTTAAACTGATTTGTGCAGATAAGATAAAGGCACACACAAACCAGACTACTCCTTACAAGCAGCTCTGGTCCACTCATGCAGTAGCTCAGTCGTAGAGTGTCCAGTAACCCAATGATTAGTGGTTCAATCTCACTAGTGCAGACTGCTGTGTGCACACTAATGTGTGAATGTGTCTGTGAATGAATAGTTCCTTGATTGGGGGCTTTAAATCTCCAGTCTCCAATCTCCATATAAATATATGTTTTAATTTTCTTCATAATATAACTTTAAATCAAGCTTAAACAAAGAAATCAAAATTTGCATTAACCTCCTAAGACCCGAGCTCTTGCATGTCATGCTTTAGCAATTTCTCTTTGTTATTTGGGCTGATTGGGACCTGATGAGTGTAAAAATAAAAAATTATCTTTTTACGTTATGAGAAAATGATGTCTGTAAAAATAAAGACTTATCTTTTTACATTATGAGAAAAATGATGTCCACATATGAGAATATTTTTTCTACTTTTTAATGATTTTGATAGAACAAAATAAAATTGCATTGAATAATGAATTGCAAAAACTATTTATTAAGTGCCTGAACACAGCAACATTTTTCCTGAGTGTAAAAACAAAATGAGAAACAAGAATTGTGCCTCTTGGAACAATGTGGCTCACTTGAAGTGCTGCTAACAGGTGCAGAAAGACATATGCCTTTAACAAAGTCCATCTTGAATCTAAACTATAATGTGTTATACTCTTTTGTCACCTTTAAGTGGCAGTTTAATGACCTCATATGTGGACACCAGGACCTTGTAGAGAAAAAAAATTGTATTGTGGCCTAGACAACCCAAAATGTGTTGTCCACATATGTGAACACCAGGTCCTAGGATAACAGTATATTCATATTACCCTGGATTACTGGATACTTCACATTACATTAGTTACCACTTTATAATAATTACGCAGCCTTAATAAAGCTAGAAGAAAGACCTAATTCATAATGAAGAAATACTTTATTAAGAATGTTTCAGGCTTAGTAACTACTTAAGTAGGGTTAGGGTTAGGGTATTGGGTAAGTGCTACTAAACAGTAACAAATGTACCAAATGATGTACCACATCACTTACAAGGATTACGACAATAACTTGCAAAACCATAAAATAAAATAAGCTTATGTCATGATTTTCAATAGAGCTCTTCTGATAACATAATATTTCTTTAATAGATACCCACACAAACCTGTCCTTGAACATCCCTTATCTGCCCCCGGAGGTCTACACTGTGCCCTTCACCATTTCGGACAGCAGCTCTCCTCCACGGAGCACCTTCATCAACCTTCCAGGTACAGCCCACCCTCCCAAACGCTTTTAACCAAACCCAGCCGCAGAGAGGTGACAGGACAAGAGCACAGGAACAATCAATACAGATCATGTGGTGTGCCAGAGCGTCCTCACACTCTTTGTTTATTAATGAAGCAGCAGAGCTTGACAAATGACTTTTCCAGGCTGGTGATTGTACTGTTTCTTCGACCAAGAACTGTTTATGGCAATGCATAATGATAAATCTCAGTGCACAAGCAAAAACATGTCTATATAGCAAGACTTGTGACGTTTTTAAAATGAGGCGGCGTGATTTATTTTAGTTTTTAAAGTAAATGTACAGGATGATGCTTTATGTTTTGCTTCATGCATATTCTCCATTCTTATTATTTAAATACAAGGTCACTTATGTTACTTGGCTGTTGAGAAAACATATTAGGTTTTTATGTGTGTGTTTATTCTTTCCACCTACTAGTGACTGTGTGTCCATGCAACATCAGAGGGAACTGCAAAATCGCTGCCAAGAAGCTGCAGGGCATGCCAACTATTCAGTCTGCAGTGGGCATCCTGCTTGGCACCTTCGCAGTAATAGGTAAACAAGCACCCTGTTAAATGGTTATAGTTTAAACAAAGTAAATACAAAGTGTGATGTAACCTGTTGTCTTTTTGGTTCAATCTCTTCAGGAGCCATACTTGTTGTGATATTTGTGAGAATTTCGTACCAAAACCCCAAAGAGGAGGGAAAATCAAACCAGGAGCTTGTCCCACTGAAGATTTCTATCTAAACTGATGGCTGACTACAACCTCCATTATACCCTGGCTTATTTAACTATTGCAAAACAGGTAGTCCAGATTTTATACGTTATTCACCACAACTGTCCTAACTTTTTATTTATTAAATGAAATGTAAACTAAATTAGCATAAATACTGTAATATCTGTAATTTTATGTACCCTACCCTACCCTTATAGCCTTTTTATATTGTTTTTTTTCGTTCACTTATATGGTGCCACACTACACCTCTAATATTACAGTATGTTCAACTTTATTTTTTGAAATGTGGTATTTATTTTATTTTTATTTTGCTAACACTTTATAGATCAAATAAAATCACAAGTTTGGCACCATAAATAACCTGAGCAGTCTTCTTTTAGTGATGCATTTTATACATCTGTCTGTAAATGACAGACAATACTTTAGTATTTTATCAGGGCAATTGGAGGGCAAAGTTGCATAATAGAAGCATATATGTGTAAATTTTAACATCATCTGACACAGTTTAATGCTGAAATACTGTACTTAATCACACTTACAACATCACCCCAGTGGCCTACACTGATTTGTGAATAGTGGTAGCTATTCAACCACACTGAGCATCAAAACACTTTTAATTTAATGAGGCCCTAAAATTATCCTTCCTGTAATCACATTAACATCCCAGCTCCAGTCCCCGTGATTAGAGCTGTTAAACGGTGGCCCAGACAACCTAACAGGCAGCTAGGCTATATTCAGTGCAAAGTGCTGCTATGAATAGACCAACTATTGAAGGTCCACCGAAAGACACTGGGTCCGCAGAGGTCTAATCAGGTTTCATTGACAGAAGCTCAATATACAATACATACCTGAAGACACAGCTGTAAGAATTTTCATTCATTTTAAAAAACTTTATAGCTCAGTTGGTTGAAAAGTTCAATCACCATTTTAGGGCAAAACAAATCTAAGTGCTTAAAAAAAACTACCATTTCAACATATTTCAAAAAAGGTTTAAAACCAAATAAGATAAGAGGCATTCATATCTCAGTTCCATGAATGAACTTCTGGTTAAGTCAGCACTAATTAACTGAATAAATACACAGTTTACTCTATTGAACACATATCTTCAGTTAGCAGGTTTTTGCATTGATTCACCCATTAATTTAATGGTGTGAAACAAGTCCTACACTATTTACTGGATAACCCTTAATTGCACCTTTAAATGTTTAAATTACCCATTAAGTTTTACCTTGCAAGCAAACTGGCATATTGACCTTTTTAAACTGTCTGTGTTAAAACCAACCCAGAGCAGTCACTTGAAAGCCAACCACCCATTATATTACATATCACATACTATACCCATATACGATATAATGGTAGAAGAGTACACACACTGTTGTTAGGCACTGAGGAGCTGGGATTGCCTTGTGACACTGGGTCAAGAGTTACATTTGGGAAATAATGAGTCTCGATTTGTTCCAGCGGACTCTCTGTGGACAAACAGGGTTGAGGGTGAGAGTTCCAATCACTGAGTGCGGCTGGGAAAATCACAGATAGCTCTACACATGAGCGCTGTGGCCAGTTCCCCCCAGTGGCCTGGTTGTTTTCCATTGCACTGTTACTGTCAGTGATCCCCCTGCCCTCTGCTCTAACCTTTCCCCTCAACTCCAGCTATTTTTAAGTTTGTTTTAATTTGAAAAGCTTAACATCGACTCCAAAGTTGACCGTTTTCCATCTGCAGCTGTTTTCATTACAGTCATTTCCGATCTGCGTTTTTTCCGATTTAAAACATCCTCTATTTTATATTTATAGTGCTGATTTTATTGCTTCACTCCCAGAAATGTTTGACACAACCAAACATTTACACTTCTTAAAATGGAATATGAGCCCCTCGGTCAAATACTTATAGATACAAAAACAGCCCTTTTAAGACTTAAATAATACCAAATATGAGTTGTGGATAATGCAATAATGACTAATAACTAATTTGAATGTCATTATTATTACTTTAGTTTAATTTTTACATGAAATTAATACTATATAACAAGCTCAGTGCAGATAATGTAAGCAAGGGCTGCATTTCCTGACCTATGTACTTCCTGTTATGGGAATATTGCTTTGTTTATATCCTCTGAGTCTTCCATGTGACTAAAATTGATATCCTGCTGCAATCACTAAAGTGGTCTAGAGATTTTTCATCTTAACAGCTACC
>KN483636.1:2241-25575 GCA_000787095.1 Periophthalmodon schlosseri | reverse complement strand
CGTCTTCACTCCTACAGCGTTTTGTCCAGTTGACAGATTTAATATTTTTCTTTTAATATGGATCAGACCTGGACAACTGAGGGATTACACAGACATCTAATAAAAGTAATAATAAAAGTTAGAGGTAGAACAAGACGTAGTTGTCAGCTGGACAGAAACGTGGATAAAATGAACCAAATCTGAAGCCACCTGAAGGAGAAACACTGATCTTAGCAACAAAATGATACAAATGCTTCGAACTCAAAAAGTTGTAAACGTGCACTGCCACTCAAAAGTTTGGACACACTATCTCATTCAGTGGTTTGTTTGTTTTTTTATCTCTGTTTTTAAAGTTGTCAGTTTCCAGTTGAATAAGGAATATATTTTTTTGTGTAAATTGAATAAATCACGGAGAGTAGACATAAAATATGGTACTGTCTATTTCTCTCAGGAGAACCTCTGAGCTCAAAAGTGTGAAACAAAACTAGACAAGTATAAAACCATATGTTAATATTAAAGGTCTGATATTACACAAAATGGACTCTTGTGAGCTTTAAGCCATGTTATAATGATGTTACCTCCTCAAAAACATACCTGGAGTTGTGTTTTGTTTCATTCACACATGTTTGAGTAACACTTTATTATTAGTCTGTGAGACAGGAACAGTTTTCACACCTCTCCAGTGTCCCTGCCTTTATTCATCCTAAAGCTCTCATTTTGTCTGCTCTCCCTCTTCCCTCTGGGCCATGCCTGCAAATATTACGTTTCTTTACTGCACCAGAGCACAGCTGTCAGGCAAACGGGAGCCAGTTCTATGAATTTAATCTGAAGATACGGCATTTTAGAATTGTTTAAACGGCCCATATTACATTTTTATCTGATCTCCGTTATAATGTTGTTTCCTCATCACAAACATACCTGGAACACACAAACGCTGCATATTTAGGCGTAGAGTTCACTGTGTTTTAAATGCCATACACTTTCACTAGAATCATTTGGATAATTTCAGCCCTGGAAATTGCCAAGCTGTACTGAACAAAACGCAAAAGGTAGCTGTTAACTTGAAAACTACCACTTCCTGACATCACAAGATGGAACAGAGCATTTTGAGCTTTGGCGCTGTAGATAGACTAATAATGCAGAGTTACTCAAACATGTGTGAATGAAACAAAACACAACTGCAGGTATGTTTTTGATGAGGTAACAACATTATAACATCACCTAAAGCTCACAAGAGTCAAATTTGGTAATATAGGACCATTAACAGCTCTGAAGATCACGAGGACCCCGTGAACATGTAAAATACAGAGTGCACCGTATGTTCCCTTTAAACCAGACAAATGAATGGGTTTTATTGTTACATTTAAAATCTGTTCTCAGATTAAAGCTCGGTGAGAAGATTGAAGCTTTCAAAGTGAAATTGGCCTTGAACATTACAGTACAACAAAAGCCCAGAGAAAATGCGTTTCTATTGTACGAGGCATTCAGGCTGGGAACATGGCACGATGACTTTCACAATGTGTTTTTTGGGTCAGAGATTAGTTCATTGGTACATTTGAATGCGTTTCGAAAGCATTTACAGCCACTCACACATATATAAAGCCTGTAGAGCTGCTGAAGACGTGGAGCTAATGCTATATTAGTTTCTATTTTGGTTTGAATCAAAAAAGTCACAAAGTCTAGACCTCATTATGCAATTTATGACGGCGATTGGCGTAAGTGCAGGCTGCTTCTCTCTGGCTCTAGTCCGTTGGGAGCTGTTGTAAAGAGTCTGTCTATAGTTTGAGTCGTCAGCTGGACAAGAAAGTGGATAAAATGAACCCTAAAGTAGCCAAATCCGCAAACTGAAGAGCCACCTGAAGGATCGTGTACCACAGTTTGAGAAACACTGATTTTAGCAACAAATGCTACGATACAAGCTACATTACAATATCGTTTTTGCCTTAATGAAAGTAAAGCATCAAACTTTCTTTAATAATAAAACCAATGAGGACCCCAGAAATAAATATTCCAAAGTCTTCCAACACAAAAAACTTCACAGTTAAACATACGCTACCAGTCAAAAGTTTGGACACACTCATTCAGTGTTATTTTACCTTTATTTTTAAAGTTGTCAGTTGCCAGTTGGGTTATGAATATATATTTGTGTATAAATTGAATAAATCACAGAGGCTAGACATAAAACATGGTACTGTCGACTGCTCTCGGGAGAACCTCTGAGCTCAAATGTGCAAAACAAAACTAAACACAAACTCTTGACTAAACCAAAACTGCCCAAAGTGGTAGATTAAACAGGGTGGCAGTGGCTCAGTTGGTAGAGCTTTTGTCCACTCATCTGAAGGTTAGTGGTTTGATTCCCGCTCTGGACATAAACATCATTGGTTGAGCGTTGGAAGAGTTATGGGGAGTGAAAAGTGGAAACTGTATTAACAAAACAAAACGACTGGAAAAACTAAAGTTAGTAGCTTTTACCTTTGCTATTACAAAAACATCATCACAAACAAGTTCAAGATAAGATCTGCTTAGATAAGATCTGCTTGTCTCCATGGAGATGAGTTTGCTTTGCCTGGAATGTTTCGCAGTATGGAATTAAACTCATTTAACTGCAAGGATACAAGCAAGTGACGCCACCTGGTCAAGTTACAGGTTAGATCTGTGGAGAGGTGACCCCACTCACAGTATAAGGATGCATGTATGTTTTTCTAGGTATTTTAAGCAATATAAACATTTGCAGATGTATAAATGAAAGACAACTGTAATGCTATACAGTGGAACATTACAGGCAAAGCTATAACATCTCCATGCTAGTGCACTGCTCACCACAAAAAGTTACATGGTGCACCTTTAAATTATGTGGGCAACAGCAGCAGTAGAGTGTTTTTCCACTGATTCGAAGGTTGGAGGTTCGAATCCCGCTCTCGACATAAACATCATTGGTTGAGCGGTCAGATCCACCGACCCACAGGTTGGCGGCGCAATTCCAGCTTCTGCAGATAAATGCTGTCGTTGTGCCCTTGGGCAAGACACTTAACCCACCTCGCCCCCAGTGTCTGCGTACACTGGTGTGTGAATGTGTGAGTGAATGGGTGAGTGGTTCCTTGATGTAAAGTGCTTTGAGTGACTTGAAGGTGGAAAAGCGTCATATAAAAATGTGACTATTTACCATTTCAGGAGAAGAGAAGTTCAGGTTCAAAGCCAGACTTAAGTGGGTAATAGCAGTGAATAGCACCTTAAATATTAAAATTAACAACATGTAGGAGTATTGCAAACAAGCACAGACTACAGGAAGCTAATCAAAAGATGAGCCTGCAGTTTGACGAGCTTTTAAAACCTTGTTCAAAACCTCAAAATCAGCTAATAGTGAGGTTGGATTTAATGGGTTTGACTTCACTGAAGAAGTTGTACCTCAGCTCCACCTGATCATTAGCAATCACTCAAAGTCAAATTGAGATTAGATTTATTGCTCAATCAATTATGAAACCTAGAGCAAAGCCACTCCTCCAATCTCACATTTTTATACAGCGCTTTTCCACCTTCAAGGCAATTAATGCTCTTTACATCAAGGAAACACTCACCCATTCACACACACATTCACACAGCAGCGTACACAGACAGTGAGGGTGGGTTAAGTGTCTTGCCCAACAACACAACGACAGTAATCATATGTGGGAGCTGGAGTCGTACCGCTAACCTGTGGGTCAATGATGTTTTATGTCGAGAGCGGGATTCGAACCACCTTCAGATCAAACACTCTTTGAATTTACATACAAAATTGTTTAAAATTATAATGATTTCAATTATGAACAAAATAACGGTGATACTTATTTTAATTTATTTGATTTTTATTTGACTTCTTTAGTTCTTGTTTGTTTTGTTGTATTTGTTTATTCAGTATTTTGGTGCTGTGGAACACTTTGGCTAGTCAGACTAAATGAGCACTTTGTTAGATGGCAAATATTGACCAGTTTCTGTCTATGGAAATAAACACAGTGCTTTTGTTTGACAGCTTTTCACAGTCGAGATTCACTTTGAGAGAATGTGAGGGAGGTCAGTGGTGGAGGGAGGCTGTGCTGGAACAATGAGATCATTTGAGTTTATATAGACTACCAGACAAAAGTTTGGACACACCCTCTCATTCAGTGTTTTATTTTTACTACTTTCTACATTTTATATACAGACAGAAGACATCAAATGTATGAAGTGAGATATATGGAATTATGTAGCAAAGAAAACAAGTTAAATAACTCTACTAAATATATGTATAATTTTATACAACAACTACAACAACGCTTTACAGTGCATTGTTCATTCACTCCGCACTCGGTGGTGGTAAGATCTTATTGTAGTAACAGCTGCCCTGGGGTGGACTGATGGAAGCGAGGCTGCCAATTTGCCCCATCGGCCCCTCCGACTCCACATTCATACAAGCAATGTGGGTTTTTGCAACTGCCACCCCACTATGCACATTTAACTTTTTTTTTTCTTCACTATATAAGTCCATATATCTTACTTCATATATTTGATGTCTTCTGTGAGTATATAAAATGTAGAAAGTAGTAAAAATAAAGAAACCATATTGTCTTATGAAAAATGCATATTACAGACTTTGTGAGGGGCCCCTCTTTGCACTAGGCCCTAGGTAAAGAGTACCCTTTACCCCCCCCAGTCCAACGCCCCTGTGTAGTAGAAATGTTTACCTTTGTTTCTTTGTTTATTTGATGTCTTCTGTATGTATATAAAATGTAGAAAGTAGTAAAAATAAAGAAAACGCATAAAAAAAACCCTATGTGCTCGTACTTCCTGGTTCTAGTCAGGACCCGAGCAGCAGTGTTCTGGATGTACTGCAGCTCTTAACGTTCGTTTGGAGAGGCCAGAGAGCAGGACGTTACAGGAGTCTAACCTACTGGAGACAAACGCACGGATAAGTCTCTCCAAGTCTGGTTTAGACAGTAAACTAACCAGTCTCCCTCTCTCTCCCTAGTATCCATGGAGTGCTTGCAGGCCCCCGCTCGCCCGCCCAAGCCCCTGCCCCGAAACCTCCACTCAGGGAAACCCCACGGCCTGGAGTCAGAGAATGTGGACGCCAAGATCGCCAAACTGATGGGCGAAGGCTACTCGTTTGAGGACGTGAAGAGGGCGCTCATGATCGCACAGAATAAAGTGGACGTGGCCCGGAACATTCTGAGGGAGTTTGCTCTAGTGGCACCCAGACTGCACCTCTAGTTTAAGGGTCCCACTCTGAACTTTGGGGGGGCCCTAAACTGTACTGAACTAGACTGTGTTTTGTTTTGTGCTCAGCTGTGCCTATGTGGAGCTACTCAAAGGGCTGTACTAGTGAAATAAGAGACACTGGGTACAATTACGTGGCCAGTGGAAATCAGATAACCAGAGTAAGACGATATTTCAATAATTTCTGATCTGATTAATGGTGTGTGTTTACATCATAGACTGTATATATGAATGGACATGGCTAACCTGCTTGCTGCCGCGTTCCAGATAGCTCGCTCCATCGACTCCAATTCACTTTACATCGAAAAACTGTGGCGCCTCTCTGTAACTGCTGCCGTCAGCCTCATCATTTTGGTTTTAAAATGTTCATATTAACCCGCTCTACATGATCCTGGTGTTTTTATTTTGCTATTTTGTCCGTGAAGCAAGAAATGAACATTAATAACAGACAAATCAGGTGCCTTCTTTCTCCAAGGTCACTCCCAAATTGGCCTCTATAACTGCTCTAGCCTCCATGAGCTTCATTTGACTAGAGCCGAACGCTGTGGGTGACGTTACACTCACTTAGTCCACTTCTTTATACAGTCTGTGATCTACATGCACAAGAGAAGTCAAGGTAACGTCAGTCAGTTATTTAATGGGTTTTAAAGTAACTGTTGTATTTGAAAGTACGATGAGATTTTAAACTTTAACAGTGGTAGAATGTAATGACGTAAAAGTAGTAAAGTACTGTACTTAAGAATACATTTTAAGTATTTGTGCTTTACTTAAGTAGATTTTAAAGTGGATACTTTTTACTTTTACTCACTACATTGTACTTAAGAATACATTTTAAGTATTTGTGCTTTACTTAAGTAGATTTTAAAGTGGATACTTTTTACTTTTACTTCACTACATTTGAGAGCAGGTATCTGTACTTTCTACTTCACTACATTTTTGAACTGGACTGGAAAGTAAAAGTATTTTTATTATTGTTTGAGACCTGCTGAAAAGTCTAAGGTTTTATTTTTAACAAGTTCATAATTTGAACAAACAAAAATATACAAATAAAAACAGCTAGAAAAAAAGATTCAGTTGTTTCTGTTGAGCAAATTTCAGCTCAAATCTTGATCAAAATCACTACATTTGAAGCTTTATTCGACCTCAAAATCTGCGTGAAATACTTTTCTTTTTACTCTAAATTTTTAAACAGGTACTTTAATACTTTTACTTAAGTTGTTTTTTTCATGTGATACTTTTACTTTTACTTGAGTATTTTTTGCTCCAGTATCTGTATTTTTACTTAAGTAACAAAATTGAGAACATCTTTTCGTCTTCATTTCTGTCTTTGCCACATTCGTTTGTTCTTTCTGGATACGTTTCCTGGTTAATCCCTGCACAGGTGCGGCTGCTTCTTCACATTGGGGCTTTGTTACAACAACACGGGGAGTTCAGATTAAAAAGACACATTTTCACCTCAGACGGTATCATTAGTTCGTCTCAATACGACGGTGTGACTCTATGATTACCAATTTACACTTTGGGCTTTAAGGCGACGAGACTCTGATTGATATGCAAGTTGTTTTTTTTTAGCTTCCTTCTCCCATGTTCCAGCTGTTCATAGGTTTTCTCACCTCAAAAATACAGAGCCAGAAATGGAAGGTCTTGTACAGAATTCCTACAAGACAGAACACGACAGTGGTTCAGTTGGTGGAGTGTTCATCAACTGATCCGAACGTTGACGGTTCAAATTCCGCTCTTGACGTAAACATCATTGGTAGAGCGGTCCGATCCACTGGCCCACAGGTCGGCGGTGAGATTCCAGCTCCCACAGATGAATGTTGTTGTTGTGTCCTTGGGCAAGACACTTAACCCACTTCGCCAACAGTGTCTGCGTGTCATTTAAATTGGCTCCACGAGAAGACAAGATTTTGACATAACTTATACATACATATACATACATAACTAATTTTGCAGTTAACAATTTTGGCCACATCATTTTGGTCTTTTTTTTTGGAAATATTTTTAGTATCATTGTAGTACTGCTTTTTGAAACTACGGCTTCTCAAGTGCAACTGGCAAGTGTAACTGTAATCACCCAAGCCGAATGTAAATACTAGGAGGGGTTTGGCTGGCACTGGCTATGTTTCCACGCACACCAAAATCTCATTATCGTCTGCTTTCTGTACAGGTTTTGACTTGGGAAATGTGTGGAAACTAACGTGGCAAAGACAGAAATGAAAATTACATCAGATCAAAATCAGATCCAATTATTATTATTCTAGTTAACTGATTTTTCATGGCCATGTAATGTACCACTGACCATTGCTGTCTGACAGAAGCAGTTAGCGTCGTTCTCCAGTAGGTGGCGACAGACTCCATCTCTTCCCGGTGCTGTCTGTGGCCCTGGTGACTGTGCCTTGAGAGAGCAGTGAGTTTGGCAGCGCTGTGGCTCACTTGTAAGATTAAACAAGGTCCGTTGAAGCCTACAGCCCGAGGAGGAAGCCTTATTGATCCATTCAGTCCCCGACCTGAGCAGGAGCAGACAGGAGCAGACAGGAGCAGACAGGAGCAGACAGGAGCAGACAGGAGAGGGGACACGAGGAGGGACGGGAGGGGGGGTTGGCTTTTTGTTTCTCCTCCTGGACCATGGGATTAACGGTCAACCGGGGCCATTTTTAATTCAGTACAGACGGGGGCAGCTAAAATTAAAATCATAATGCAAGCTTGTGGTGTAATACAGCGAGTTCTTGGGGCTAGTCAAAAATATAACTGATCAGGTTCAGCATTTTTGTGGATATTTTTGGATATTTCACGCTGAATTACGACGTTATCACTAGAGGGAAATGGCTCTTGCCCCCCCGTCTGGGAGTATGACATCGTTACATTCTAGAATCTGAAAACCGCCAATCCGTGGGTTTCAGAATGATTTAAAGCTTGGATCGCAGCCATAGCGATTAGCAATACAAGAAATATATTGCCGTCCTCAAAATGGCGCCATATAACAGAAACCTGAAGCCCATGAATAGGTTGTATTCAGGTTCCAGAATGTGATGATGTCATACTCTCGGATGGGGGCAAGAGCCAGTTTTCCCGACTGATTACATAGGGAATATTTTAAAGGTAAATTCACAAATGTTGAACCTGAGCATTTCTATTAGTTACGAGACCAATGAAGTTGCCATATTACAACAAAAATCTGCATTTGGACATTATTAATTTTACCTGCCTCCATCTGTATTAAATGCTTTTGGCCTAAAGTATGTGACTAGGGATGCACCAATCCCGCTTTTTCAACCGATACCAGAGCAGAGACTGAAAAAAGCATTTATTTCCTGATCAAAAACTGATCAAAATGTGTTCTGTAGCTGTTTTTTATCTCTCAATTAACTACAGAACAGCTTTGTGTGAAAAATATTCAAACATTATGAGACTTTCTTGGTCAACCACGACCAGACTGGATATCGACTGAACTGATATTTGAAAACCGATATTCAATCTGGTTAATTTTTTCCAGTATTGGATCAGTGCATCCCTAGTTGTGATGTCACCCAAAACCCGGCAATAGGTTTGGTTCCCATGACATCATAACATTCCCGAATCCCTAGTTTCGTAGCTGGAGGAGAGATCGGAATTCTGTGGTGGAATTTGCTGTGTAACTGTCAGATTGCGTGTTTGCTGACCTGTTCTATGGTCAAACTCTGTGTTATTTCTGTGCCTATCATCATGACACTGGCGCAAAGTTCAGTATCTTCTCTGTCAGTATAAATAAAAAAGTTACATTGCTTTTTTACAATACCTTCAGAACGCGGTGCCGTTATTCAAATTCAGAACTTGTGAGGAATCTTGAGGTTTGTGGGTCCAATCTCAAAAAAATAATGGATTTCTGTTTTGGATATTATATTTCAAAAACGTGAATCTCCCGTAGAGTTTGAAGAGGAGCAGATGAGAGGAGGGAGGTGGGTTTGGGTCTTTGTTTCTCCTCATGGACCAGAGGATTAATCAACCAGGGCCTTTTTTTAATTACTTTCTTCATGCAAGGACCAAGCCTATGAATGTATTTGTTCTGCATGGGGGGAGCCATACCTTTGTGCTCCTCTCTGGCCTCCTCTCTCCTTAAGGGAAAAGAGTTGAGTTTTCATTTTTCTCTTTGTCTCTAGGCCTATTAAAGGGCCTATATTATACAGAATTGACTCTTATGAGCTTTAAGCCATGTTATAATGTTGTTACCTCCTCAAAAACATACCTGGAGTTGTGTTTTGTTTCATTCACACATGTTTGAGTAACCCTTTATTATTAGTCTGTCTACACCTCCAAAGCTCACAATGCTCTGTTCCACCTTGTGACATCATGAAGCGGTGGTTTTCAAGTTAACCGCTCCTTTTACCTTTTGTTCAGTAGAAATGGGCAATACCAGGGCTGAAATCACCCAAATGATTCTAGTGAAGGTGAATGGAGTTTACAAACACAGTGGAGCACTTCCTGTATTACCACATGACATCACAAGGTGGGGCAGAGTGTTTTCAGTTTGAGAGAAGAACTCAGCCTAAATATGCAGGGTTTGTGTGTTAAACATGTGTGAATGAAACAAAACACAACTCCAGGTCTGTTTGTGATGAGGAAACATTATAACATAGATCAGAAAACAGAGTAATATGGGCCCTTTAAAGCTGCACTATGTAACTTTTCTGGTTGAGGGTCTGCCACCTCCTCCATGGAGATGTTATTATTTTTTTATTATTATTGCCTGGAGTAGGGCTGTCAAAAGTATAGAAAATCAGATACTAATTGATACTAAAAGTAGTATCGAAACTAGATACTCATTTGAGCAGGTATCGATACTAAAAAAGTCACATTCACAGGACAGAAATGAACCTTTCCTGAATAGCTTTAGAATGATCTTGAGCTGTATCAGAACAAGTATAAGACACATAGACTAGTACACGCCCATGGACCACTATGGAACCTACTGGACGACTGAGGGATTACACAGATATAAGGCCACATGGGAACAGAAAAGAAAGTACTGCCATTTAATGTGGAAAATCACATTCTACTGTATCGGTATTGAGTATCGAGCCTATTCCCTAGTAAAGGGCTCAAAAATGAAATGTTAGCATCGTGACAACAGTAGCTTGGAATGTTACACTGTACAACTTTAAACATATTCATTGTATATTTGTTCAAATACAGGTGTTTTAACTGCTAAATAATACCTTGAAAAACATGCATTCTTACAGTGAACGGGGTCCCCTCTCCACAGATCTGGCCTGTAAACTGTCACCTGCTTGTCTTCATGGTGGGATGAAGACAAGTTTACAATGTCATACTGTGGAACAATATAGGCCAAGCAGTAACATCTCCATGGAGACAAGCAAGTTACGCAGTGCTCCTTTAGCTGGAATGGAGTGATTGGAGCGTGACCGTCGGCATGAGCAGAGAGAGAGAAGAGAGGAAGACATGCTCCTCCTGTCTCTTCTTCCATTACACAGCATCATGGGCCATATCCCCCCTTATTTGTGTAGCCCCTTTCCAATTAGCCACCTCCGCTAACCTGGACTAAACTAAAGGACTGCCTCGTGCCTGTGCATACAGTGTCATATCCCATTTACTTAAGTCATATCCCAGCTGTGTCTCTGAGCTTAAAGGTCCCATATTACACAAAATTGACTCTTGTGAGCTTTAAGCCATGTTATAATGTTATTACCGCCTCAAAAACATACCTGGAATTGTGTTTTGTTTCATTCACACGTTTGAGTAATCTTTTATTATTAGTCTGTCTACATCTCCAAAGCCCAAAATGTTCTGTTCCACCTTGTGATGTCACAAAGCTATAGTGTTCAAGTTAACAGCTAACTATCTTTTACCTTTTGTTCAGTAGAGATGGGAAATTCCAGGGCTGAAATGATCCAAATGATTCTAGTGAAGGTGTATGGAGTTTAAAAACACAGCGGAGCACTTCCTGTATTACCACATGACATCACAAGTTGGAACAGAGTGTTTTCTATTTATCATAGTTTTATTACATCAGTTAAGTGGCAGTTTGTGTGGAAAAAGGTTGAGAAGAAAAGTACCAAAATACAGGAAGTAGCGCTGAGTTCTAAAACAATACTTCTACCTCTGCCAAAATTCCATTCAAAATACAGGGACAATTTATTACATTTCTTTGGTAGTTTAAACCTTCATTTAACAAAATAGAGGTGTTGTCATCTATTTTTTATCAGTCTAATCATAACTGTTGTGTAATCTGGACATTATTGTTGCTAGGTGACAGTTATGGAATTACCTCTACGCCTGCATCCAACCAGGAAGTGAAATTATATAAATTTGTTAGGAAAGACAATCCATCTCTGAACAGGAATAGGGGCCTTAAACTTCACTGATCTCCTATGACTCCCTATATGACTCAGGGACAGTTTACACAGACCTAGCTAACAAGCAGAAACTGTAAACAAACAGATGTGTTAGCTTCAGTTTAGTTAGCTGCTCCCTTCAGACAGATATAAGGCAGTGTCCACCAGTGATCTGACCAGAACTGAAGAAGCGGCTTGGATGGATTGAATTTTTCTTTTGCTGTTCGTCAAAATGAAGAAAAACTGGACAAGATCCTTCATCAAATCTTAAATATAATTATGTTGTATGCAGTATAGTCTATATATATATATATAAATGGACATAGCTAACCTGCTAGCCATTGCATTAGAAACAGGAAGTGATCGTGGGCGCACTTTCGGCTCCATTGACTCTGGCTCCAATTCACTTTACATTAGAAAACTGTCGCCACTCTCTATTTTTATTTCGCTATTGTGTCCATAAATCAAGATATGAACATTAATAACAGTCAAATCAGGAGCCTTCTTTCCCTGAGGTCGCTCCCGCTAGCATTAGCAACAGGTTTGATTGACAGCGTTGCTAAGCGCTCGCTCCCTGCTAAACCAGCGGGAAGGGGCGTTACCTTCAACAGCTTCGCTCCAGATTGGCTCTTTGGCTGCTGTGATACTCGCAGTCGGAATTTCAAATATGGAACTCGGCTCCAAATTGGCCCCTGTAACAGCTCTAGCCTCGATGAGCTTCATTTGACTGGAACCAAACGCTACGGGTGATGTCACTTAGTCCACTTCTTTATACAGTCTATGGTGTGCAGTCTGTCATATGCTGTGCTCTGCTCTGAAACTGCTGGAGGTTTTTTGTTGGACAGATATGAAACGTATCAGTTGTATTGTCTTGTCCTGTCACCAGAATTGTAAACATTGCCAAACTCAGACAAATTTGCTGATTTTTGTGGTTTTGGTTTCCAGATGTGAGCTGGCGCCACCATAAATCTGGCACAAACGTCTTGAGATCAGAAAGATATTTCCATTCACTCTCATGATTAGCTTTTGTTTTGGAATGAGCTCACAGTCTGGGAACATCCGATTTCTCAAGTTTGTTTTAATCCTTTCAGGGAACCTTTTAATTACCCAAGGAAATTATAATAAGGATTATCTTGCATTGAGCTAAGACTCTCAATTATACAAACTTAAAAATACAACTTAAATATTAGCCTTTACAACAAACTTAGCTTAATGTCTTGTAGTCCCATAATTCATGTTTTTAAAGGCGCAACTTTTCTGGCGCTTGTCTCCATGGAGATGTTATTGCTTCGCTTGGGATGTTCCACAGTATGGCGTCTAACTCATCTATATTAATACATACAAAGAAAGACATGTTACAGGTCAGATCTGTGGAGAGGCGATCCCCCACTAACAGTAAGAAAGCATGTTTTTAAAGGGCCCATATTGCACTAGTATCTGATCTATGTTATAATGTTGTTTCCTCATCACAAACAGACCTGGAGTTGTGTTTTGTTTCATTCACACATGTTTAACACACAGACCCTGCATATTTAGGCTGAATTCATCTCTCAAACTGAAAACACTCTATTCCACCTTGTGATGTCATGTGGTAATACAGGAAGTGCTTCAATGTGTTTTTAAACTCCATACACCTTCACTAGAATCATTTGGATCATTTCAGCCTTGGAATTGCCAATCTCTACTGAACTAAAGGTAAAAAGTAGCTGTTAACTTGAAAACTACCACTTCATGACATCACAAGGTGGAACAGAGCATTTTGAGTTTTGGAGATGTAGACAGACTAATAATAAAGGGTTACTCAAACGTGTGAATGAAACAAAACACAACTCCAGGTATGTTTTTGAGGAGGTAGCAGCATTATAATAAGGCTTAAAGCTCACAAGAGTCTATTTTGTGTAAGAAAGGACCTCTAAGGTAATTATGAGCAATGTCCACGGAGACAAACAGTTGGCAGACCCTCCACAATAAAAGTTACATAGTGCGTCTTTAAGTTGATCTATAGCCAACGCTGCTTATTACCTCATTTTTCTCACTGCCAATTTATTATTTTTGTATTTAAATCAATACGAAATAAATCACATGTTTGTATCCCTGTTCTGTTACGGATTACTAATCAAATGTTTTAAAAGGTGCCAGTGAAAACATAGCCTGGGAACGCACGTACAGTGAGGAAGCTTGTGTGAACGCTGCCTTTGCTTTTCAAACGCTGCTGTATCTGACCTTGACATTGGCGAGTTTTTATCCCATCACACTTTAGGATTAAACTGTTAAACGGAGCATTTGGAACAGTATTTTCAGGAATCAGCCAAGCAAGACGACACAGTTCTGACTATTTAAAGGGACCATATTGCAAACTGCAAAGGAGCTGTTAACTTGAAAACTACTGCTTCATGACATCACAAGGTGGAACAGAGCGTTTGGAGCTTCGGAGATGCTGACAACCTAATAATGCAGCGTTACTCAAACATGTGTGAATGAAACAAAACACAACTCCAGGTATGTTTTTGAGGAGGTAACAGCATTAGAACATGACTTAAAGCTCACAAGAGTCCATTTTGCGTAATATAGGATCTTTAAAGATTCACTATGTAACTTCTTAAGTGGGGGTACGCCATCTGCTTGTCCCCATGGTGATGTTACTGGTTTACCTGGAATGCCCCACAGTACAGCTTTAAAAAATGTCAGTTGTGTTTATTCAGTTACAAGTGTTTTTATTGCAACGAATGATTAAAAAACGTACTGAACAATATCCTGGGGCTCGCCTCTCACAGACTGACCTGTAACTTGGTCTATCCATGTTGCATTTATTCAATTATTGTGTTTTTTTCTCCCTCAAAAGTATCTTTAAAAAACATGCATTCTTACTGTGACTGGCCCCTATAACTGCTCTAGCCTCCATGAGCTTCATTTGACTGGAGCCGACGCTGTGGGTGACGTCACACTCACTTAGTCCAGTCTACAGTCTATGTCCGTGACGACAAGCAGGTACCAAACCCCCCCCATTAGAAAAGTTTCAGAGTGCACCTTTAAAAACACAATTAAAACTTGTATTACTACTTTGATTAGCAGCATACAAATCGTGCCATTTTCAGATCAGCTGTGTCTCTCTTAGCCCAGACAAATCTCATAAGCCCTGCCTGATCCGTCTCTTGTTTTGGTTTTATTATTCATTCCCAAACTGACTGTATAGAGAGTCCTCTGCTTGCCTCTGACCCACTTTCACCTCGCGTTTTCATTTTCTTACAGCCGTTATTAGCCCATCACAATTAATTTGAGATGATGCATTAGGGGCGTTCTCAACACTGGTCCCGCGTTTAGCCGTTTGATTAATTTAGGACCGGGCCAAGCAGATAACACTGGGACGAAATGAAAAGTTTTGGTGTTTACTGGTACTTTATTACAGCTAGCGTCTTCATATTGTCAAGCTAATATTGAGCTCTGTCTGTGTGGCCTCTGTGGCTTTCCGCTTTCTGTTCTATGCAATATTTGGAGGACTTTTTCCTGTTCAAAAGATAGGCTATTTTGTTTTTAAAAAAAAAGCTCTGCACACAGTAGCACGCTAGCTAGCTCACTGTGATTCCAAACTAACAGTCAGTTTTATTAAAATCTGAAAACATATACTAAACAACCTATTAAAATTCAAATTAATTAAAATGAAGACTCCCCAAATATTTTTATATGTAGAATACTTCAGTTTGTGGCATTGTTTTAATACTTATTATGCCTCATAGTTAGCATTAGCATTTAACACTCCAGACACCATGGAGATGTTATTGCTTTACCTGGAACAAAGACTAATTTTGGAGATGTTCCACAGTATGGCATTAAACCGATCCATTTCCATGGAGACGGGCAGGCGATGCTACCAGGCCAAGTTACAGAAGGAATGTGTGTTTTTCAAGGTATTTTTGAGCAACAAAAGAAAAATCTATAATTGAAAAAAAATGCAAGATTGGTACGTTTAAAGCCATACTGTGGAACATCCCAGGTAAAGCAATAACATCTCCACCTCCACTAGAAAAGTTACATAGTGCACCTTTATGTAATACACTGACACAATTTTGACCATTATAGACTTAATCTCTAAAATATGTTGGAAGGAACTTGAGACACGACACTCACTCCAAGTATTAGTATTACTCACATAAAACATTGTTATTGTAGTACTACTATGTGCTATGAGTTGAGATCATAGACTGTATATGTAAATGGACGTAGCTAATGTGCTGGCCACTGCATTTTATGTAGGAAGTGAGCTCCTTCGACTCTGGCTCCAATTCACTTTCTATTGAAAAACTGTCGCCCCTCTCTCCGTAACCGCTGCTGTCAGGCTCGTCATTTTGGTCTTAAAATGTTCGTATTAACCCGCTCTATATGGTCCTGGTATTTTTTATTTGGCTATTGTGTCCATAAATCAAGATATGAATATTAATTCCAAATATCAACTGGAGCTGAACGCTGTGGGTGACGTCACACTCACTTAGTCCACTTCTTTATACAGTCTATGGTCAAGATGAACGCAGCAGCTATGGGCCTTAAGTGGGATCAGAGGTGAGTAGATCCAGATTTTGTAAGATTAAGATTAAGTAAGAGTAACGTTACTTCAAAATAATACAAAATTATGATTGAGTTTTCATAATTACAACAGGCTGATTTTTGTGTAGCATACTTGGCGCCCTCCTCCGTCTCTGCTCCTCTGCTTGGCACTTTAAAGGACTACACCACTGCATTGTGTAGCCGTCCCTGATGTTTTTATTGGCCCACAGACGGCCCGTAGAGGTTTGGTTCAGCTCTAGTGAGACCGGCTGTATTTTCAGTCTTAAGAATGGCACTTTAATCTTCTGTTATCATTCACAAACACAAAACACAACTCCCCGAAACAATACGTGCATTTCTACATTCAAAATACTTCTCATTGTTATAGTAATAATGTGAAATCGTTGCATTCCCCTTTAACTGGCTGGACTGGCTCTGGCGGTGACTTTAGAGTGGCCTTAGATTGTAAAGGGCAGTTTTCAGTTTTTTTCTAGTTTCGTTTTCATGTGGTGATAAACAACATGCTGATTATGTAAAGCGTATAGACAACTGTGCAATTAATTTATACATTCTTAACGCCTTTATGTCTGGATATGTTATTTTCATGAGTAAGTCCATTAAAAAGTTGTGAAAATGTGCTTCTGCTGCTGTCTCTTCTGCTTTTATTCTACTGGTGAATCTATAAACAGTACAATCAGATATAGAGGAGCTTCGTTGCCAGATTCAGTTTAAGCTTCGTTAGCCCAAAGAACAAAGAAATATCCTGATTAGTTCTACTTTTCGATATCAGTGTGCTGCTCTTATGTGGTGGACTAAGGCTTTCACGGTCCCATTACGAAAAATTCACTTATGAACGTTTCTTCTCTTGTTATAAAGGTTATGTTAGGACGTTATATTCTTACTGTAAAGGTCCTGTATTACACAAAATTGACTCTTGTGAGCTTTAAGCCATGTGAGAATGTTGTTACCTGGAGTTGTGTTTTGTAATCTTTTATTATTAGTTTGTCTACATCTCCAAAACTCAAAAAATTCCACCTTGTGATGACATGAAGTGGTAGTTTTCAAGTTAACAGCTCCTTTTTCTTTTTTGTTCAGTAGAGATGGGAAATTCCAGGGCTGAAATCATCCAAATGATTCTAGTGAAGGTGCATGGAGTTTAAAAACACAGTGGAGCACTTCCTGTATAACTATATGACGACACAAGGTGGAACAGAGTGTTTTCTGTTTGAGAGAAGAACTCAGCCTAAATATGCACAGTTTGTGTGTTAAACATGTGTGAATGAAACAAAACACAACTCCAGGTCTGTTTGTGATGAGAAAACAACATTATAACATAGATCAGAGAATGGGCCCTTTAAATGTCCACTATTAGTAACTATTTCCAGTTGTCTGACACCTTTTTGTCGCCATGGAGATGGAATGACTGCATGGCATTTCACTAATCTATCCCCATAAATCCGAGCAGGAGAGACAACAAGCTTAAGTTCATAGACTGTATAAAGAAGTGGACTAAGTGAGTGTGACGTCACCCATAGCGTTCAGCTCCAGTCAAATGAAGCTCATCGAGGCTAGAAGTTGTAGAGGCCAATCTGGACGTCACCCATAGCGTTCAGCTCCAGTCAAATGAAGCTCATCGAGGCTAGAAGTTGTAGAGGCCAATCTGGAGCAAGGCGTTTGAAGGTAACGCCCCTCCCCACCCGCCCCGCTGGTTTGGCAGGGGGTGGGTGCTTAGCAACGCTGTCAATCAAACCTGTCAATGGAGCCAGAAGTGCGCCCCTGCTCGCTTCCTCTCTGGAACGTGGCGGCTATCAGGTTAGCTATGTCCATTTATATATACAGTCTATGGTCAAGTTATAGGTCAGATCTTTGGCGAGGTGAACCCACTCACAGAAGGACGCATGTTTATAAAGGTATTTTCAGCAATAAAAACACTTGTCTTTGAATCAGTACATTGATGACATTAATGCCATACTGTGGAACATTACAGGCAAAGCGATCACATCTTCATCATCTTCATCTTCAAGACAAGCTAATGGCAGACCACCTTATTCGTATTCTTTATTTAATGCTCACGACCGTTTCTATGAGAGATTTACAAAACACCACAAAGCAACACAAAACTATTTGAACAAAGGAAGGGCACAGGGTTTACAAATGATTTTAGAAGTTTCATTTCCAAAAGTAAAAGAAGTTTGTGCCTTCATGGGTTTTTAACATTTAACAAACATTTTTCTCTCAGTAAAACAGGTTCCTCATTGTCCATTCAAACAATAAAACTGAAATCTCCAACATTATTATAAGTATAAAAGCTATAAGTTCTGACATCACACATGGCTCGTCTATACGCTCTTTTATCACACAGCAGATATTTTCAGACCTAAAGGCAGGTTTGAATTCCATGTCACTGGATCTCATACTCATTCCAGGGGCGACAGACGCGACAGGGGTCACAGGGGCGACAGCAGCTCAGTTGGTAGAGTGTTTGTCCACTGATCCGAAGGTTGGCGGTTCGAATCTTGCGCTCGACATAGACACCCCTGGTTGAGCGGTCAGATCCACTGACCCACAGGTTGGCGGTACGACCATAGACTGTTAATATAAATGACATAGCTAATGCACCAGCCACCGCGTTCCAAATATGAATTGAGCATGGCCGTGTTCCAGCTCCATCGGCTTCAGTTCACTTTACACTGAAAAATTGTAACCCCTCTCACTGTAACTGCTGCTGTCAGGCTCATCATTTTGGTCTTAAAATGTTCGTATTAACCCGCTCTATTTGATCCTGGTGTTTTTATTTTGCTATTGTGTCCGTAACTCAAGATATGAAGATTAATAAGACAAATCAGGCACCTTCTTTCCCCGAGGTCGCTCCCACTAGCGTTAGCAACAGCTCCTTGCTAAACCAGTGGTGCAGGCAGAAAGGGGTGTTACCTTCAACAGCCTCGCTCCGGATTAGCTCTTTGGTTGCTATGATACTTGCAGTCAAATTTGGAGCCAAATTGGCTGTTAGCCTCGAAGAACTTAATTTGACTGGAGCTGAACGCTATGGGTATGGGTCCACTTCTTCATACAGTCTGTGGGTGCGACTCCAACTCCCGTAGATGAATGCTGTTGTTGTGTCCTTGGTCAAGACACTTAACCCACCTCACCCCCAGTGTCTGCGTACACTGGTGTGTGAATGTGTGTGTGAATGGGTGAGTGGTTCCTTGATGTAAAGTGCTTTGAGTGCCTTGACGGTGGAAAAGCGCTATATGGGACTGTTTACCATTCCCCCCATGCCACATCTACAATCTGTTTCATCTGCAGTAACTGTGGAGAACACTTCCTGAAAAGTTGCATAGTGTAACTTTAAATGTCAAGGTGGACCAGTTTTGGACCTGAGGTGGGCTAAATCCTGGCTAATGGCCCATATTAATCCCACAGTCTTCACCTCAGCAGTGTAACTAACACTTTTCATAGTTAATCGTTTTTGTTTGGGCGCATGTGTTATCATGGGACAGCTCTGCCTGGCTCTTTTTTCCTGTGAATACAAATGAAGCTATGGAGATGGTTAGCTCCTCATAAACACCGAACGATAATTATAACCACAGGCAAACAAATGTAAAACTTCACTCTTTTTTGACAGTTTGTGGTAGATTTAGATCTAAAAGAGGGGGCGGAGACTGTCCCAGGTGAACTCAGCACTAGGAACAATAGACAGGAGCAGACAGGAGCAGACAGGAGCGGAGCCTAAGGGTGCTCTGTGTCACTGCAGACACAAAGCCACCAGCAGCAAATGAGTCACTCTCAACTACTATCTCAAAGTGTGTACGACAGGTTTTTATGTTTTTCTAATTCTGACTTGGTTTGGTGCGATAGGACCTGCGGTAAATAATTATAATAGTTTTACATCAGCTAAGTGGCAGTTTGGGGAAATAAAAGTTGAGATGAAAAGAACGAAAATACAGGAAGTAGTGGTGAGTTCTAAAATGGAGGCACAATTTACACATAAAGAAGACTTTTTTTCTAGTTTAAACTAGTCAAAATAAAGGCGTTGTTGTTTATTTTATTGGTGTAATCATAATCATTGAGGGGCGACAGTTGCTCAGTTGGTAGAGTGTTTGTCCACTGATCCGAAGGTTGGCGGTTTGAATCCCGTTCTCGACATAATCATTGATAGAGCGGTCAGATCCATTGACCCACAGGTTGGTGCTGCGATTCCACCTCCCACAAATGAATGCTGTTATTGTGTCCTTGGGCAAGACACTTAACCCACCTCACCTCCAGTGTCTGCGTACACTGGTGTGTGAATATGTGAGTGAATGGGTGAGTGGTTCCTTGATGTAAAGTGCTTTGAGTGCCTTGAAGGTGGAAAAGTGCTATATAAAAATATGACCATTTATCATAATTATTACAGTTAGACACATTTTCCCTCTAACCTGTCTCATGCACTTTAAGCACTACTTAGAAGGTGACAAAAATACCTAATAATAAACTTGTCATGCTAAAACTAATGTTCCTGCCTGGGCTTTTTTATTTAAAATTCAACTTTCTCGTCCTCAAGGGAAATACACACATCACATTACAGTAGCATACATTATCTGACACCAAAGTAGAACATTAAAGAGACTATCTGTTATGATCTGGTGGAGATTCTGCCATCTGCCTGTTGTCATGGAGATGTTAATGCATCACCTGGAATGTTCCACAGAATGGCATTTAACTTGTTCTTCCATTTATTAAGTTACAGATGTTTTTAAAGACAAAAAATATCTTGAAAAACATGTATTCTTACTGTAAGTGTGGTCGCCTTTCCACAGATCTGACCCATAGGCAGTATATATAAATGGACATAGCTAAGTGAACATAGGCGCGCTTCCAGCTCTATCAACTCTGGCTCCAATTCACTTTACATTGAGAGACTGTCAAGCTCGTCATAAAGATATGAACATTAATAACAGACAATCAGGCGCCTTCTTTCCCCGAGGTCGCTCCCATTAGCATCAGCAACAGGTTTGATTGACAGCGTTGCTAAGCACCTGTCCCCTGCTAAACCAGCGGTGCGGGTGGGAAGGGGCGTTACCTTCAACAGCCTCGCTTCGGATTGGCTCTTTGGTTGCTATGATACTCGCGGTCAGAATTCCAAAAATGCTACTTGGCTCCAAATTGGCCCCTGTAACTTCTAGCCTCGATGAGCTTCATTTGTCTGGAGCTGAACGCTGTGGGTGAAGTCACACTCACTTAGTCCACTTCTTTATACAGTCTATGATCTGACTGGTAACTTGGCCTGATAGTGTCACCTGCTTGACCTCATGCAGATGGACAGTTTGAATGGTATACTGTGGAACATTTAAAGGAAAATTAAGTCCACGGAGACAAGCATGTAACAGAATTTCCACACAGTACTTTAATAGTGCACTACACCCACTACATGGCTATAGCTGGTCATAATAATATTGCAAATAGAGCCTGCGTTACTTCCTGCTTCAGAAGAGTGTGGGCGCTATCCCTGCTCGCTCCTGCTGTTTCCTTCTTTACTTTGCTTTTTAATTATTTAACCTCTTCCAGCTGGATAATCTTGTTTACTTATTTTAACTATCTTGTTTACTTTACTTTAAACCATTTTTACAATTTTTAGCAACTTATCTGACGAGCCAGCAACATGTCCGGGGAAAAAAACCAAAGGAATTCTTTTTGTGAACGCTGTCGGAAATATCAACAAGAAATTAATGAGCTACAAGGACTTTGCCGGACGCTGCGTGTGACTTTCAGTGGTAAGCAGCCCACAGTTACTTTCAGAGAAGAGGATGAAAAAACTGCTACTTTCAACTTAAACCTGAGTGATACTGTGGCTGTGTCCGAATGTCTCCCCTCGCCCCTAACCCCTCATTCACAGAGAGATTCGAAAAAAGTCTAAAGGCTAAACTCTGATTAAATTTGATTTCTATCATAAATAATGATCAGATTGGACTGGCACAAGTCTTTATGGACTAATAATAAACATACAAGTTTTTGTGAAGCTGGATCTCAGGTAAACGGACTAGATTTTAAAATTTTTATCTGATATGTGGAAATTATTGCTCTTTTAACAGCTCAAGATAAGGTAAGCGGCTAACGTTAGCAACTTTACACAGCAACGGTTTATTTAAGAGTGTTTTATTCATAATCAGGATCGACAGTGTGATAAACCAGCGCTTCAATCTGCTTCATTCAGTCGTGTTGTGTCCAGTTAAAGACCTGCTCTGTCCGCTGTTGTTTTTCCAACTCTCGCAATGCATTATGGTCTATATTGGCTGCTTTAGTGACCAGCGCTGGACAATACTTTTCAAGGTGCATTGTAGGAAGTTTTGAGCACACTACTTTTTCACCAACTGGACATTCGGACACCACTAAAAATGGTGTGACCCCTAAATAGCGCTCTAACTAGGGAATAGTGTGGACATTTGGACACAGCCAGTGTCTTTTCCAAGACTTTGTAAAGACCAAAATGCCAAGCCAACGCAGCAAGTGATAGAAGACAGTGCTAATATTGTTATATCACCCAAAATACAGCTTACAAACGGATTTTTACTGCTGTCACAGACTGATGTTAACATACAAACAGAAAATGGATTTTAATCACAAAACAAGAGCGATGAAGTTGGCAAAAGAGCACAGGCAGACAGGCGATTTGTGCCAAACGTCAAGGTCAGAGTTACGCTGATTCTAGGAGATCCAAACATGCTGTTAGGAGACGGTGCTACCAGAGACGTGAGCCACAGAGGAATCCAAACATGCTGTTATCCCACTTACACTGTTTCTGAGATTACAAAACTCCTGCCAAAAGTTTTGTCAACACACTGTGGAGTTAAACGGCTGATTGTTTGTTAAGTTTCACCAGGGAACATCTGCCACATCTTTGTGCCATATGAACCATCTCGCACCCCTAACCTTAGTCCTGGTTTAGCCCTGGTTTAGTCCTGGTTTAGTCCTGGTTTAGTCCTGTTTTAGTCCTGTTTTAGTCCTGGTCTAGTCCTGGTTTATTCCTGGTTTAATTTTGATTTAGTCCTGGTTTAGTTCTGGTTCAGTCCTGGTTCAGTCCTGGTTTAGTCCTGGTTTAGTTCTGGTTCAGTCCTGGTTCAGTCCTGGTTTAGTCCTGGTTTAGTTCTGGTTCAGTCCTGGTTCAGTCCTGGTTTAGTCCTGGTTTAGTTCTGGTTCAGTCCTGGTTCAGTCCTGGTTTAGTCCTGGTTTAGTTCTGGTTCAGTCCTGGTTCAGTCCTGGTTTAGTCCTGGTTTAG
>KN483635.1:105630-137532 GCA_000787095.1 Periophthalmodon schlosseri | reverse complement strand
GAGCATGGACGCGCTTCTGGCTCCGTCAACCCTGGCTCAAATTCACTTCTTATAGAAAAACTGTCACCCCTCTCTCTGTAACTGCTGCTGTCAGACTCGTCATTTTGGTCTTAAAATATTTGTATTAATCCGCGCTACATGATCTTGGTGTTTTTATTTGGCTATTTTGTCTGTAAATCAAGACATTAATAACAGACCAATGAGGTGCCTTCTTTCTCTGAGGTCGCTCGCACTAGTGTTAGCAACAAGTTTGAATGACGACGGCTCTGGATTGGCTCTTTGGTTGCTCTGATACTTGGAGCCAGAATTTCAAATATGAAACTCGGCTCCAAATTCGCCCCTATAACGGCTGGCGAAGGGTGATGTCACACTCACTTAGTCCACTTCTTTATACAGTCTATGCTATGACATTTATGAGTATGGCACATATGAATAACAGACAAATAATGAGAAAATGAATATTGAAATATGAAATTAAAAATATTTAAAATGAGCAAAAATACTAAAAATAACTTCTGTTTTTTAGTAAACACTTAACATATAGAATACAGTTTTGGAGGCTGACCTGGCTGTGTCTGGACTCCCCGTATTTGCCGTTGAGGTTGGCCCGGTGGCAGTTCTTGTACCACCAGGCCCCTTTGTAGGACAAGGCACAGTTTGTGACAGCAATATCGTTGTCTCTGTCTTTAGTGGAGAAGGGCCGGCCCTGGTGGTAGCTCAGAGAGTCCCCTGCGATCAAAGGCACAAAGTTAAACTCTGAAGGAGAACGGCGAGTAAACATTTGTGTGGAGCAGCAGTGAATAATAGTGTGATGAGGGGATTTAAATGGACAGGCAGGAGGGAGATGGAGAGGCAGAGAGGGTCCTGCCGCAGCCTCGGTGAATGTATTTAGGCTGAGAGAATTAGAATGATAAACATGAGCGGGTGACAGGTAATTCTGGCATATGGTCATGTTGACAGAGGAAATGTGGAGGAGCTTGAGGGAGAGGAGAAGACAGGGAGAGGAGACGCTTTGGCAGATGGCAGAGCGATGATGGGACACTATTTGTGGTGAGCTTAGAGATTCTGCCACATGAATAAACTGTCCTTCCTGACATGAAGTAGCAGCACAAAGTTTTTATATAGTGTCCTATAGCGGCTCATACTGAGGGGGGCACATATAATGCCGGGTACCTGCAGTGCCGTTGTACTCCCCTATCCTGAGCTTATAGAGGTTTCTGGCGTCCCCGATGGAGAATTTGTCATAGTTTGCGTAGACTGACTCCTGTCCATCCTTCATGTCGATTCTCAGCTCATAACGGCCCTGAGCTGCAATCCTCTGGATGTTGTCCAAGCCTGTGCACAAACAGACACGCACATCACTTATATAACATTTCCGTCAACATGTGGCGCTAATGGTGAACCAGCACCATTCGCGTACCGCTGTATTTCCTTGTGCTATGTCTCTAGGCTTTCTATTGAAATGAAGAGCATTAATTTTCAACACAATTTAGTTAAAGTGAAAAAATATTTAAAAAGTAGTGGATAAGCAGTGAATGAAATATAAACCAATTATAGTAAAAGAAAAATTCAATTATGTCAACTGGGCAAAAAGGTTTTAGGGTGAAGACATCTTTACGCTCATCCAAGCCGCTTCTTCAGTTCTGGTCAGATGGCTGGTGGACACTGCCTTATAACTATCTGAAGGAAGGAGCTCACTACACTGAAACTAACACACCTATTTGTACACAGTTTCTGAATAGACCTAGCTAAACCTATTTGTCAACAGAAACTGTAGACAAATAGGTGTATTAGTTTCAGTGTAGTCAGCTCCTCTCTTTACATAGATATAAGGCAGTGTCCACTAGCAATCTGACCAGAACTGAAGTAGCCACTTGGGATGAGCAGCGGAACATCTTCACTCGAAAAACTTTTTGCCCAGTTGACATAATTGGATTTTTCTTTTGCTATGGCTCATACCTGGACACCCGAGGGATTACACAGACATAAACCCATTATGCTTTTCAGCTCAAAAGGCCAGGGGAATGGTCCAACATGGATATTCCGATGTCCGATATTTACCGATAGCCATCACCACAGGCAGTCACCACAAACTTATATTAAGCTATTACAGTTCACAAACAAACTTTGGGCTTTTGTAAAAATGATAACAAAACAAAGAGAAAAGCAGTTTGGCTGCTGTGTGCATTCAGTCTTGTCTTAAACACCACGGAATCTTTATGGTTTGCGCTGAAATGGCCTGTGCTTTTTCCTGCTCATTTGCATAGCAGCTTTAAATAAAAGCCTTTATTGGATTGTGGCACTCAGTTTAGTCTTTCCACTGCTTCCCTTGGAAATGTCACATAGTGCACTTTTCTAAGAGCCATGTACTTTTACAGTTTATCTTTGAGGCAGCAGAAACACCCACAACTGATAAAGTACAGCTCCCTGACCTGTGCGAGTGGACAGCATTCACTATCAGATTACAACACGCTCCTATCAGGAAAAATGTGCCCTCTCCTGCTCAACCCTCTAAATCGAAATATAGTGCAGCGTAGTAGTTTTTAAACCCCCGGAAAATGTAAGTAAAAAATCTGATAACGGGGAGGGGGCAGAGGAACCATTCGGCTGCGAGCTGTGGATATAGTGATGACATCTGCAGTGACCCAAGAGCGCCCATCTGGGGAAAGTATTGTTGAAATAAAATTCTTTACTTTATTTTCAGTCAGTCTGCTATTGTCTTAATGTTTTTACTAGAGCCGTTTTAACAGATCTTCTTTGAAAGCCGGGAGTAAAACACATTTTGGGAACGTTTTGCCAACATGGACACAATTGTACATTCGCTTCACTGCGTCACTGCGCCGAGCTGACATTGGTATTAGATGTGAAACAAGCCGAGGTCACTCAACAGGAAAAATACATCGCCCCAAAGCCGCTATAAAACTGCCCATTCCCTAAACTGTGGCAGATAATTGTGCAAGCTTAATTTCCATATCCTTTACTGCAGCTGCCCGGCGGTAAGTGGCTCTTCTTGGTCGGTCCTATGAGAGGAGATGATATTGATGTTTATGGTTGTGTGGATCGCTGTAGCGTGTGTGATTAGCTAAATGTGTAATAGCGCCCGGGGGTGTGACAGTGACCCCGTGTGGTGAGGGGGGTGAAGGTCGCAGGCAGTAGCTCTTCACCGGTCATCCGTGTGACATTAGCTTGTGCGCTCTGTGTAAAGACCGCACAGATCTTTCAAACTGCCACACCGCGGGCAATAAGGACGGGCCAAAGTGGCACCCGTGGACCATATGGCAGCTTGGTGCTTTTCATGTGTCACTGGGGTCTATATGTTATGTAATGGAGAGAGTATAGAAGTGTGATGTCGTATAAACAGGCTATTGAAGCTCATTGAGAAAGAACCATGTACATGCAATGTATACTTTTTCAACTTTAGGTCCAAACCTCTGGAACAATCTTCCTCTGTGTATTAGAACAGCCCAATCTTTAAATATTTTTAAATCTTTGTTGAAAACTCATTTGTTTGCACTGGTGTTTAACGTGTGCTGAGCGGGACTCTTGTACTGTATTTGTATTTGTATTGTTCAGTGGTGTTTTTGCATGTTTTGTTTTATATGATTGCACTTTACATTGCCTTTGTACAGCACTTTGGGCAGCTGGGGTTGTTTTTAAATGTGCTTTATAAATAAATATGACTTGACTTTATTTACATAACCAGAGCAAGTCATCATCCTCCAACATGTCTGTTTTGATGATTCTGGTATTACAGTATTTTAGTGCATTTCTCACATCAGATGCCCTTGGTTATATAAGCAATAAATAGTTAGCATTTGTCAAACAGTGAGACTATATAGATCAGTTTATCATACTATACTAAATTAAAGGTTCACTATATCATTTTTTTGGAGGGGTCTTGCGCCTGTTTTTCTCCACTTGTTTTTGCTTTGCCTGAAATGTTCCACAGCGTGACCCTCCACCGGAAAAGTTCAGTTTTTTTGGTTTAGTAAATGATTTTGTATCGTGTTAAGTGCATGTTTCCCTGAATAAGAAAACATCTTGTATTGAGCTCTTCTAGTATAAATATAAAGTCTGAAACAGTTGAACTAAATGACCCACAAATTCCAACATTTTTAGTCAAGTTTTGAAATTCTTTTTAGATAAAAATCATCTGCTTCTGACCTAGATAAGTAGGCTATTTGGCCTTTAACTTTCCCGGATCTCAGTAAAAATACCAAAGCAAAATCTTGTAATGTTCCAAAGGGAGTTTTGGCAGTGATTCTATTTGCAGTGCTCCTCTTAGTTATTTTTCATGACGACTTCCTCCTGCTGTGCACTGTTTCTGCATCAAACTTTGCCAGAAAGAAGGATCATAACAATCAAAGGCCACGAGAGCTGCCAACCAGCAAATGCATCTCATTGAGTATGAACAGTTTAAATAGAAAACTTTATTTTAGGGCTGTTAACATCTAACTGGCTGCTCTTTTGTGTGTGTAAGTGGCTCATTTGATCTTATTGGTATTAAGGTATATAAGGTATCGACCCTTATTATTCATGTCTTAATACTGCATACCTTATCCTGCTGCTGATTAGACATTCACCAACACTTTATAAACGCCTACATAACATCTCTTGTGGTACTAGTAGTCTTTAACAACACCCTACTTACCAAAACCCTATTAGGGTCATAGTTCATGTACAAAAATGCCCCAACATCAAGCCATGAAGCAGTAATAGGTAGTTCATTAAAAGCGTAATTAGCAGAAAAAGGTTAATATCTTTACTGGGGCTAGACAAATTTTGATCAAGGACAAAAACATGGGCACAGGTCCTTTTATAAGGGCCGAATAAAACTAATCAATGTAGAATTAACCACTTACAAGGACAGAAATTAGCATTAGCATTGGGAATAACCAAACCTGTTTCTTATGGCTATGTACGCACGGTCTTACAGGTCAAATGACTTTGTCCTGACATTTCTCCCTATTCTCTCTCCCTATTCTTTTGTGCTGCCGGCTCACATGTTATCTGTAATCTAGAGGCCCTTTCACTGGAGTGCACATCTCTCCTTGATGCCACCACCCTGAGGTTACATTAGCTGCTTTTAAGCTCAGAAAGGACAGAGTACAGTGGAGGCAGAGGGAGGAGAGTGCAGCCCAGGAGGCCCACCAGTGTGCGGACGGAGGGGCCGTGCTCTGGAGCGGATTGGGGCTCTATCAAGTCAGACAGAGTTTAGTGCAGTGAATATTCCACTAAGTTGTACTTTTCACAGTTCAATGAGAGAGCAGTGGAGACACAAGCGTCTGCATCAGGTAAGGTGTGTCTGGGCTGATCATTGCTGACTCGCATCTTGTCAACTGTGCACCAGCCCATAAGAAAGAAGGAAATTATTATTACTTGTGTTTTGATTTGTTGTATTGTGATTTTAATGTCTTTCTTATTCTGTAAAAGACTTTGAATTACTCGAATTGTGTTATACAAATAAACTTGTTTTGGCTAAACTTGCTCATAAGAAAGAATGAAAGAAGGAAATAACAAAAAACAAAGAAAACAACAAAACAAAATGATAGACCAAAATCCTTTCCAAGGTCGTTTCAAAATTGAGGCTTTAGTTGCAATTTTGTTTGTTTACACTTTTTAGGTCAAACAGGTAAAGGTCAGTATTGTTTCCAAAGAGGAAATACTTTCATTATTAAACACAGGATTGAACTTTATGCTACACAATCATGCATGGATTGTGTTTAATAACTTATTTTGTGCAATTACAAGTAGTATTAACCATCTATCTCTCATTAAGAAGAGGGAGATAACGGAAGCTAACAGCGAGTACTTTCTTTCACTCGATTTATCTAGTACCGGATAAGTCGCTTTTGTACTAACAGTGACTGGATAAATTGTTTTTGAGAGAAAAAAAGAAAATTATACAAATGAAAGGAATGGTTTTAACAGTTTAGAGTCTCGCACCTGGGCCGACTTTACACCACACTTGTTCAAACATCATCTGAAACTGTGATTCAAAACCAGGCCAAGTTTCATACAATTTTTTTGTTTGTTTTTGTTTACTAAACAAACAAAAATTACTGCACACAAAAATTACTGCAAATTTAAAGGGCCCATATTACTATTTTCTGTTACAATGTTATTTCCTCTCCAAAAACATAGCTGGAGTTGTGTTTTGTTTCATTCACACATGTTTAACACACAAACTCTGCAAATTTAGAGTTCTTCTCTCAAACTGAAAACACTTTGTTCCACCTTGTGATGTCATGTGGTAATACAGGAAGTGCTCCATTGTGTTTTTAAACTCCATAAACCTTCAGTAGAATCATTTGGGTAATGTCAGTCCTGGAATTGTCAATCTCTACTCAACTAAAGGTAAAAGGAGCTGTTAACTTGAAAATGCTTCATGACATCACAAGGTGGAACAGAGCGTTTTGAGTTTTGGAGATGCAGACAGAGTAATAATCCAGGATTACTCAAAAACGTGTGAATGAAACAGATGAAAACACAACTCCAGGTATGTTTTGATGACGTAACAACATTATAACATGGTTTAAAGCTCACAAGAGTCCGTTTTGCGTAATATAGGACCTTTAAGTTTACCAAGACAATGCTGTGTGTCCATCCACATTCAACAGACACATTTTGTTTTACTTTTCATTCATTCTCCCATCATAAATTCTGTTATTTAATTCCTCCAAATCAAGTTCAAATGCCCTTTTTGCTCCCTCATTTATTTGATGAAATATTCATGTAACATTTCCCTTTAATCATCTGCACCAAACAATAATAAACTGGCACATGAAAAAAACATGAGTCATTTGCACATTTTCTAATGAATATAATTATTGTTTCATAATGAGATTTGGGAAAGAAAGGCTTTGCAGCAGTCCATCAAACGTAGTCTTATGTGTTTTGTTTTTGAATCGGGACGCCGCTAAAAACAATTACGGCCGAGACGAGCTTTCACACAATCCAGTAATGAATGAATCAGAGAAGCTTTGTAAAGTCAAGTAGAGGAGCCAAATGAGCAAAGGGAGAAGGTTTGAAAAGCATGGTCCTCCATCTTAATCAAGAACTACTGACGTGAAATAATACACTGAAAAATACATGTTTCTTCCATCTCCATCAGTTTAATGCGAATGCCCTGACCTTCTGCTGATTGCACCCACTAAATCCACCTGGGTCAAAGCAATGAGTCAGCCTTCAGAAAGTGTGACATAGATTGAACTAAATGGGAAACAGTTACACACTAGAGACAGCTGTACAAGCGTGAAGAGAGATGTGTCCCTAGCACTAAAATGTACTAATGAAATAATACACTTTTTTACTGGGCTAAAGCAAATCCTGTGTTTTTAATTTATGTAATATTCTATTAAAGGTTCTATATTACACAAAATTGACTCTTGTGAGCTTTAAGACATGTTACAATGCTGTTACCTCCTCAAAAACATACCTGGAGTTGTGTTTTGTTCCATTCACACATGTTTGAGTAACCCTTTATTATTAGTCTGTCTACATCTCCAAAGCTCAAAATGCTCTGTTCCACCTTGTGATGTCATGTAGTGGTGGTTTTCAAGTTAACAGCTACTAAAGCCTTGCTTTAGTTCAGTAGAGATTGGAAATTCCAAAACTGAAATTATCCAAATGGTTCTAGTGAAGGTGTATGGTGTTTAAAAACACAGTGGAGCACTTCCTGTTTACCACATGAGGTGTATGGTGTTTAAAAACACAGTGGAGCACTTCCTGTATTACCACATGACATCACAAGATGGAACAAAGTGTTTTCTGTTTGAGAGAAGAACACAGCCTAAATACGCAGGGTTTGTGGGTTGAACATGCGTGAATAAAACAAAACACAACTCAGGTATGTTTTGGATAAGGAAACAATATTAGAACAGATCAGAAAACAGTGTAATATGAGCCCTTTAAATACTGCAGCGAAATCTTCAGTGAAACTAAGTTCTACACTTCACAGTAATGATAAATTAAATACATTACCAAGCCAAAACTCATCCTCCAGATTTCCAAAACCAGCGCGGTAATCATTCCACTTTCTGGAAAAGTCTGTCAGTCCGTTCTGCCGGCGCTGAAACACCTTAAAACAAAATAACAAAGATAAACAACCACTATTATACGTGCATCATGCTCACCCTCAAGTATCTACTTTTGAATTCAGTCAGGTGCTAGTAGCTGTGTTTGCAAATGGGTCTCCATTTGGCTGTCGTGCTACACCGGGAGACACTGCTCTTAGCAAAATAGTATGAAAAAGATTCTTCCATCAACTCTAGCTTGTTTGTGGGATGTCTTTATTTAAATGTATTTGTGGTTTGCAGATCCTAGAGTGCGATGATGTCATACTCCCAGATGCAAGATTCATATTTCCCTATTAATTGCATTGTACTATGTCATGAAATATCCCAAAAGTTTAGTCACAAATGTAAACATAATCGCTTCTATCACTGACTAGACCCATTAACTTGCTATATTACAACAAAAAACTACATTTTAACTGTTTTTATTTTAGCTGCCCCCCATCTGTATTAAATTGACCTATAGAGCGTTGTGATGTCATCTGAAACCCAGCAACTTCAAGTGGAATAAAAAAGTAACTATAGTAGTACTAAAGCAGTATTTGATGACTCTATGATGATTTCTAGTAGCTAAAGCTAGTGTAAAATCAATACAAATTTCTCTTTTAAAATGTTTCTGCATTTTTAGTATTCTGTATATTGTCGCTCCATAAAGGTCCTATATCACACAAAACTGACTCTAGTGAGATTTAAGCCCTGTTCTAATGCTGTCACCTCCTCAAAAACACATCTGGAGTTGTGTTTTGTTTCATTCACACATGTTTGAGTAACACTTTATTATTAGTCTGTCTACATCTCCAAAGCTCAAAATGCTTTATTCCACCTTGTGATGTCACGAAGCAGCAGTTTTCAAGTTAACAATTAACTTTTACTTTTAGATCAGTAGAGATGACATGACGAGGTGGAACAGAGTGTTTTCTGTTTGAGAGAAGAACTCAGCCTAAATATGCAGGGTTTGTGTGTTAAACATGTGTAAACATTTAAACAAAACACAACTCCAGATATATTTGTGATGAGGAAAAAACATTATAACATAGATCAGAAAACAGTGCAATATGGAGCCTTAAATAGAAAGTTCGTTTTTATGTTCAAATGCCTTACAATCCAGCCTCCGTCGTCCGTGGTCATGTCGCAGTACACCTGCACGCCTTGGCTGGGGTCTCTGTTGATGTAGATGGTGTAGACTCCGCTCAGGGCCTCTCCGTTGAGCAGGTGCTGGGCACAGTTCTGAGGTGTAGCAAACAAGCGGCTCCCTGGAGACGAGACCAGACCAGAAATGTTGACAGAACGTGCTTTGTGAAGATTTTTCCTTCTACTCACCAGGGCCGACTAGAGAACTGTGTAAACTACAAAGAAACAGACTCTGGATCCTGGCTGCCGCTTATTCCCAGTGTATTTAGTGAAGTTTTAACTGTGTCTTAATGTTGTCACAAGTTATTTTTATTTCTGCTTGGAGATGTGGAAGGATGCAAGTGGACAGATTTCAGTATTACAGCATTTAGTATTTTTATCATTATGAATCCTATATCTTCCATTTATTCATGAAAAACATTCTTATTGCGAGTGAGGTCTTCTCTCTAAATATCTGACCTTCGACTTCACCTTCTTTTCTCCATGGAGACTAGACATTTCATCCAAAGCAATAATATCTCCAGCAGCTGGGGCGTACCCTCCACCAGAAAAAAAGTGCATAGTGCATCTTTAAATCCTTTGTCCTACATTTTTGATGCATTTAAGCAAAGAAATACACAAGCAGAGATTTAAGTGAGTCTGAGAAGAGCCAAAATGCAAACGCTTAATGACTGATCGCAGAGTGATTACAACCTGTATCAAAATGGCATAAAACAGCAATAATTATCGCTATTTAACGATCACAATTATTTCCCAGTGGGCATAATGTTCCTTGATGTATGAGTTACACTGTTTTACAGTCAAGCTTATGTTAATATTATTCACCATGGCAACAAGGCAGAGACCAGGAAAACATTTTAACACAATTCCAGCTGCTGCAACTGCTATTAAGGTAAATGAATGGATACCGGTGTCAAAATGTGGCATGTTTATGTTACGTCCTGGTGATTAGCGGCTTTGTAATGGCGCCTCTAACTCTTGTTTGACAAAATACAAACAGAAGACATTAAAGATTCAAGCACATTGTTTAGTAAGTGCCACCCTGCAGCTGCGGCTTAATGGAAGTCTCTCTTGGTTGTCCGCGGGGAGGGGATGAACAAATAGTGCCTGGCTTTGGAGATATGTCACTGTGAACCTCGCAGGAAAAATGCCAAGTAAAGTTGCCGTTTTGGGGTTAATTTATCATCATAAGTGTATAAATGTATGTGTTTATTGTACCTGTAGTGAAAGTAGTGGATACAACAGCGCTTGTATCCAGACCGCGGGCAGCCTGCAGCTTCACAGTGTACTCTGTGGTCTCAGCCAGTCCCTCCAGGCGGATCCACGTGTCCTCGGAGTCTAAGATCAGCTCCTGTGGGGACAAAACAAACACAGCTCAAAACATCGGCAGGTCATTATTTCAGACTTCAGCAGATCCTCCAGCTAAATAATATGAGGTGCATTGTGTCACTGCTGAAATGCTCAAGCGCGGTAAAACAGAGGCGTGGTAATATGTACTTTTGTGTTTTCTACAGAAATCTGGACATTTTACAGATTATCTTTAAAAAAACATATTAACTACACAAGTTTGAACTTCAAATTCAGAAGTGAAATCTAGATTTTTTTTTTATTTTTAAGGCATTTCTGGCTGTTTTTTCTCTAATTATCTGCCAATGGAATAAGACATTGTCATTATAAGTAAGCCAAAATATCGCAATCCACTGGCAGATAATTCTACTTAAAACAAGACAAAAATATTAAAAATAAACAAATAAACAAGATATAATTAGACACTAAATATATAAAACAAGTGATATGTTACTATAAATGTTCAGAATTCAAGTGATTTAAGCTTGTGTAGATATTCTGTGCAATAGTAAAGCTTCACTATATTTTTTTAATTTTTTCATTAGATTTTCAAGTTAGATTTTGTATTTAATGAACTAATTAAATTATAGAACAAAACTAAGCCAGACAGTGTGGTGTGAAAATAAGTTCAGTACATTTGATGCTAGAATTCAGCTCTGGGGAAACATTCATCTTCCACATCCCAGCTTTGTGTAAAATCAGTGTTATAATGACCGTACCGAGCGTGCACCTTGTTTGTTGAGTGTTTTTTAAAGCTTTATATATTTCTCACAAATATTCATAGAAATGCTATTGCTATGTCTTGATATGGCATCTTTTGAGTCCATTTTAGAAAACCTTCAGTTCAGATCTGAGGACTGCCAGACTCTTTGGAAACTCCTAAAGAAGAAGGTGGCGAGTGGGAGGCTGAAGAGCGGACACTTTGACAGCTATCAAAAGATAAAAGACTCCAGAGCGGCAGCTGGGCTAAAGAGCCACTAAATACCCACCAAAACAACTTTCTATTTTAGATGAAGTCACGGTGGTCCATTTGTTTCTTATAAACCCTGCTCAACTTCAGCAGACACTGTTTTTCTCCAATCTGATTAAAAGGAAACATGACCTTGTCTGTGCTTGTGAATGAGAGCACATAAATATATTTGGCCCCAATACACATCAAATATGAACAAGTGCAATGAAATATTCACAGTTTGGAAAATAGCCCCCGATTCCATGCAACGTGCCTGTGTGAATTATGCACGGAAGCAGCTGGTTAACTGTGCCTCTGTATCTCAAAGGATCTAACAATTTCCCCATTGTGTTTGGGTTAGATATTTAATATTAGATAAACAACTATAGAAACATAATGCTCGCTGTAGACTCATACAATTACTTTTCAAAGAGCGGGAGTGACCATGTTTCTGTCCTTGTGCGATTTGAATAAAAGGGGCTCTCATTCGGAGCACGCACACAGCTTTCCTTTACAAACTATTAGGTCTGTGTTAATCAGATAAGAGATACATCCTACAGCTTAAGTGTTTTGTATGAATGATAAAAGGCCATTATCTCATTGAGAACAGGAACTGGCAACAGACCAATTGGTGGTAAGGACACAGCACATTCAGACCGTAGCTATTAAAAAAGGAGAGGAATTCTTCCAAGGAGCACTTCAGTTTGTGCCGACGCTGAACAATTTGCTCGGAGTACACGCGGGATGAGTCAGTTTTGTTGAACTATACTAATTGAAGGGGTGAAGGGCTGGCGGAGGTGACTGTGAGGTCTAGTAATTGTCCAGAATAAGTTTTCAATTACACTTTTTGAAAAGTTTTGAAAGTGTAGTGTAACAGTAGTCAAAGGCAGTGGTGGAATATAACAAAGTAAAAGTAGTCAAGTACTGTACTGCACATTTCAGAGCAGGTATCTGTACTTTCTCCTCCACTACATTTTTGAACAGGACTGAAAAATAAACGTTTTTTTTTTATGTTTGAGAGCTGCTGAAAAGGCTGAGGGTTTATTTTTATCATGTTCATAATTTGAGCAAACACAAATATACAAAACAGCTAGAAAAAAGCTATTGATTCAGTTGTTTCTGTTGAACAAAATTCAGCACAAATCTTTATTAAAATCACTACATTTGAAGCTTTATTAGAGTCGGTGTGAAATACATTTTTAAAAGGGTACTTTAATACTTTTACTTAAGTGATGTGATACTTCATGTGATACTTTTACTTGAGTATTTTTTTGCTCCAGTATCTGTACTTTTACCTAAGTAACAAAACTTCTTCTTCCAACACTGGTCAATGGACACTACAAGGCTATTATTGTTTGCATTTTTTGATATGCCCCATCTCTACCTCAAGCGACATTCTAATTCAGGGGTAAAGGGGTTGAAATCCTGTATCTACAAAAGAAACACTAAATTCACTATATTGGCCCAACAAAAACCTTTGCAACTTTATCAACTACTGTGCCATTTTCGCAAACACCAACAAACCAACACTGACAAATATGGACAAACTGGCCTGTCTCTGTGGAGGTAAAATAGAAAACAATATGACACAGGGAAACCATTTATTTGACTGTAATGCAAATAAATGCCCCTCTGGTCTATTGATCTGCCTCTAAAGGTCAGAACACGATTTGTGGCTTTCCAAACATCATGCGAGAAATAGTTAGTAGTTATTATGCCAGTTTGAACGCTCCAATGGAAAAGGAATATTTCAGCACGGAATATTACGTACTACTTCATACTAATGCAACATGAGTATCATTAGTTAGGAACGACAAGACAAGAAGATACAATTCCTACAAGATGAGATGCAACAGGAGATTGGGTCCATAACAATGAGATGGGATTTTTACATAGATAAGTTACACAATATTGACCTAACAAAAAAAAAGTCACCACCTGGATTTAACTAAGCAAATTGGTACGAGCCTCCTATTGGATAATTACTGCAGGTTCAGCAACAGTCTGTGCTCAAAGAATGAGGTCAGCCGACCACCTGAATATACTGAAGGACCAGGTTATTCCATCAATTTTTTCTTCCCTGATGGTACGGGCATATTCCAAGATGACAATGCCAGGATTCATCAAATTGTGACAGAGTGGTTCAGGAGCATGAGACGTCATTTTCACACATGGATTGGCCACCACAGAGTCCAGACCTTAACCCCATTGAGAATCTTTGGGATGTGCTGGAGAAGGCTTTGTGCAGCGTCAGACTCTACCATCATCAATGCAAGATTTTGGTGAAAAATTAATGCAACACTGGATGGAAATAAATCTTGTGACGTTGCAGAAGCTCATCGAAACAATGCCACAGCAAATGCTGTAATAAAAGCTAAAGGCGTCCAACGGAATATTAGAGTGTGCGACCTTTTTTTTGGTGGTGACTTTTTTTTTGGCCAGGCAGTGTATTATACAGACACATTCCTTCCAGTTCAAATATCATATCTTTCCCTTTTATACATGGGCTTTTCCATTTCTGCACATGCATGAAACAAGCATTATTACTCAAGTCCTTTAAAAGTGTTTTTCATTACTATACCATATTCCTTGGTGCATTGACCAGACAATTTTTAAATTAATTTCATTTAATATTTTTTCTCATTTTAGAAGCTACAGTTTCTCAACATCTGTACCTCTGTGAGCACATAATGTTTCCCTAATGTAAACACAAGGACAAAAATCTCACTAGATCATTTTCCACACTGTGCGCACAATCATGCGGCAGTTTATCTTCCATTATTGTGGTGTATAATTAAAGCTGCACTATGTAACTTTTCTGGTGGAGGATCTGCCCACTGCTCATCTGCATAAAACACCTGCAATTGAATAAATGCAAAATACATACTGTGGAACATTTCAGGCAAAGCAATAACATCTCCATGGAGACAAGCAGGTAGTAGAAAAGTGACATAGTGAACTTTTAAGTGAAGGAGGTGTTTGATATGAGTTTTTTCCCATTTATCTACGCTGTAACCGGCCTGTCACAATAATTACTATATCCACTTATCGTTCAATATATGAAAGATGGAACAATATTTATCGTGCGTACTTTTTCTTTGCAGTAGTGGGACATTTTTGTTATTTTTTTGACTATGATAAGATTTAAGCGGTAAAAGGTTGAATTAATAACTTGTATAACTCATTACAGATGCAAACTAAGTACTAAAGTGTTTCATTCTACTACTTATTTATAGCAGCTTATGATTTGTTAACAATACTGTACATTTAGAATAGATTTTGTGGTTTAAATTGTGTTGCGTTTATTGTGTCAGTAGCATAAATTAATTGCAATATTATCATTTATTGTCTACATTACTTCAGCAATATATTAAAATTCAAAAATAATTATGGTGACAGGTCTAGCTGTAAAAACCATGTAATGCACGTCTGTGTTCCTGTGGAGCTGGCTGCTCTGTAGCGGCCCCCTCTCCTGAGCTCACACTGAGTCACAATACGCTCACAACAAAGGCCGTACAGAGGACCGCGCGTGTGAAAGCCTAATTGCCGATTAGAGCGTCTTGCAAAGGCTCATGGGAAACACCTGCAGTCATTTCATTAAAGTAAGCAATATACTCTATACACCTCTTACCAATGTGCGTTATTATTGCTACTAAGGAACATTACAAAGTTTAATTCAAATAAACAGCATCTCTAAAGTGGCAAACGAATGTAATATGGTTATTAGACAGGCAATTTTTCTGTGTGCTCCTAGTGTGTAATTTGCAGTATCCAGGGACTGTGTGATTGAAAGATAAAATTAGTGCTCTGAAGGGCTTGTCATAAAGTTTTCATTTGGCAGCGTTTCTTTTCCATTGCACTGTGAGGTTCTCTTTTAATTAGGTGATTAGATTGAGGACATTTCATACTTGGCAAAATTGAAGAATAAGAAGCTTCAGAATAATATGTTCTACAAATAATTATACAGCTCTTAACCATTCGGTGCGGTAAGGATATATTAAGCTCCCTGAAACAAGTTGTTCTAGTGTAGTGTTTTTAAAGAAGTTAAAGGTGCACTGTGTAACTTTTCAGCTGGAAGGTTCACCATCTGCTTGTTTCCATGGAGATGTCAAGGCTTGGTATTAAATCTATCTTCATGGAGACAAGCAGGTGACGCCACTAGACCGAGTTATACGTCCGGTCTATGGAAAGGCGAGCCCACTCACAGTAACAATGTTTTTTTTTTCTTATATTTTTCAAGCAATAACAGCATCAGCGACTAAATGGTCCATATTACACTATTGTATGTTCTGTGTTATGTTTCCTCATCAAAAACATACCTGGACTCTTGTTTTGTTTCATTCACACACGTTTAACACACAAATGCATATTTTGTCTCAGGTCTTCACTCAAACTGATGTAGATGTAGACAGACTAATAATAAAGAGTTACTCAAACGTGTGTGAATGAAACAAAACACAGCTCCAGGTCTGTTTTTGAGGAGGTAACAACATTCTAACATGTCTTAAAGCTCACAAAAATCAAGTTTGTGTAACACAGGGCCTTTAACTAAATTCAAGATGTGTTTAATACAAGACTGTAAAAAAAATCAAGGCAGTAACATCTCCATGGAGACAAGAAAGTGGCTGACCGCCCTCCAAAATAGTTAACATACTGCACATTTAAGCAAACAAACAAAAATCATCATGTATGTGGTGTATGAAACGAATGGACAAAGTATTGGTGAGTTGCACGTACTTTGCGGCTTCCGTCAGCGGACTTGTATGTGAGCATGTAGTTGTCGATTTCAGCCATAGGAGGTTGCCAGGAGATCAGAGCGCTGCGATGGTTCACTTCACTGGCTGTCAGGTTCAGTGGGGCATCCATCGCTGCAAAATCCAGAGAAGCAGTTATCAGTCAGTCAGTAATGCTATACCCGCATATTAGAATGGCTATATTTTAAACCAGTGTTGACTGTGACTATCTGCTTGATTGACACCAACACTAAGTGAAACTAACTTTAAAGGTCCTATCTTTCTTTCTTTATTCTTTATTTGTCAGGGACCATGTACAAATTCATTAATCTTACAAAAGAAAAGATGATTTGTACCAGATTTAGCTACGGCTACTTTCCTTCTGCAGGTCCCTGGACAAGTGATCACACATTAAAAATACACATTTCATTACAATTACATTATAAAACTATCAGTTCATCATTAACATTAGCAGTAAAATACAATAAAATGTCCCCATGTCCAATACAGTATGTTTCCTACAGTCCAAACCAATATAAAAAATCATTATGTGCAGGTTTTTACAGTGAAACAGAACAGTACAAATTAACTAGACTGACGTCGACACATTTGATTATCTAAAATGTGCTTTTTCAAATTTTTAGTAAAATTATTCAAATCTACAGACATTTCAGACTGTGTGGAGCTGATTCCACTGTCTGATGGTTTGAAAAGAAAAGGCTGCCTGAGCAAAGGCCGAGGATCTTATCTATATTAAATGTGACTCTTTTATAATGCTGTTACCTCCTCAAAAACACACCTGGAGTTGTGTTTTGTTTCCTTCACACATGTTTGAGTAACACTCTATTATAAGTCTGTCTGTCTGTCTATCTCCAAAGCTCAAAATGCTCTTGTGATGTCATGAAGCGGAAGTTTTCAAGTTAACAGAAACATTTACCTTTTGATTCAGTAGAGATTGACAATTCCAGGGCTGAAATTATCCAAATGATTCTAGCGAAGATGTGTAGAGTTTAAAAAACACAGTAGAGCACTTCCTGTATTACCACATGACATCACAAGGTGGAATAGCGTTTGAGTTTCTGTTTTAGAGAAGAACTGAGCCTAAACATGCAGGGTTTGTGTGCGTGAATGAAACAAAACACGACTCCAGGTCTGTTTGTGATGAGGAAACAATATTATAACACAGATCAGAAAATAACATAATACGAGCTCTTTAAATAAATACAGTTTTGGCAGATACAATTTGTCCTTTCAGTAAAAAAATATAGCAACTGTAACTTGTCAAATAACTTGTGGTTTTGAAGGATTTAAAAGGGCTGCTTCCAAGTCAGTTGTATTTGTTTTATTCAGATCAATACTGTTATTACAACTGCATACCAGAAATACAAACACCGTGTCACTGTAGCCATAACACCTCACGATATGAGACGTGTTGAGTGGCTGTCAACCGAGACGCGGTAGCTGCAAAAGAATCAGAATAAAACCTGGTCGAAAACATGAAACCACGAGCCCATTGTTGAGTTGTTTGCGTTCACGTCAGCTTTCAGTGTTGAGCCTACAGCACCGCTCCTCATGCGTCTGACCTTTGGAAACGCGCCAAGGCAGGTCTCCGCTTTACTATGACTGAGGGCCACACAACCGACGCTTAATAACTTCCTCGTCAAAATGGCTAGCGCTGATATGTGCGGTAGGTAGAATTCTCACCGACCCCTTACACATTAGTACACAGCAAACATTAGTACAGTATTCATTGTGCTTTTCCTTATCTGATGCCATTATATTTTTGTAGTTATTGTTTCTTCAAGGTTTGGCCTTAAGAACCTTATTGTTTAATGCAAACAGTTTTGTTTCTGTTAAACTGGGTCAAAGGTCTGGTCCCTGCAAAGCTTCTGAATGTTTTAATATTTAATGAAGAGAAGCATAATCGCAACTATTTTACATTTACATTTCAATGAGGATTATTAGTACCGCTCAGTAGAGAGACTGTAAACTATACGCTCACAAAGAGAAGACGGGGCGATATGTTTAGTGTCGCAAAAGCACTTCTAGCATCCATTCATATAGCAGTAATGTTCATAGTAGTTTAGTTTAGGTTCTACGTCGGATCCTATTCCAAACGCAATCGTCTCAATTTATCCAAAGGAGCACAGAGAGTACATTGACTTGAACGGAAACACAACTTCATCAAAACCTTGTGATGAATTCGCAACGGCACGTTACAATCCCCATCAACAAACAAAACCCTCCAATTAAAGTGGACAACATGTGCTGCATCTACAATAGCTGCAGGAAATGACAGCTTGCTCAGCCACGATTAGCCTATTAGATGCACTCGTTTGTTTGTATATGGAGAGATATGCTCACAAGTGCTCATTTGGGACGCTTGTGCTGGTGCATTCAAATGTCAAGAGTGAAATCATGAACAAAAGGGTCCACACAGATATTATACCATGCAATTGTAACCACTTCAACTGAAGCTGTATCATTCCTTAAAAAAAAATCTGAAATTTCTATGAGCCGGCATCAGTACAGCTATTTTCCCAACATTCTGCTCCAAACCTTTTGAGTCTTCTTTTGTTTTTACTCTATTTACTTACTCTTGTTGTATACCTGCTCTCTGTAAAACACTATATAAAGTGCTATATGAATAAAGTTTACTTGCCATTTCAACACTGAATACATATTTGATGAATTCATTTTGTGGGTTTCAAGTCACCCACAGTATCAATCAATATCGCTTACTTGTCAAACGCTGTATATCTGATGCACTCACTCCCTGTGCCCACGCTTAGCTCTGACTCTACTACACCCTACTTGCTCTCGAGGTTATATTAGTTTATCATACTGAAGAGAGGTCTTGTCTGTACTTAAGTCTTTGCAGTATCAGAGACAGAAGATTAAAAAGCCCACCCAGACTTCACATCTTATGCTCTCTTTGAGTTTACAACACATTACATCACATTCTCAGATCCAAGCCGCCTCTTTATTACAGGACTTTTGTTGACACTTAAACCACATCAGTCACTTCAGTTTCCCCACCTTACATCAGCTCTTCCCGCTCTGATCTCCTGCTGCTCCCAAAACTATTGACAAGTGCTAACCTTATTTAAGTGCATAATAGAAAATGGATGACCTTCAGTGGCGGAGTGGTTTCCTGGCGTTACATCACCAGACCGTCACCGATCGCAGCCTAAGTGAGCTGTCGCCACACTTCTGATCCCTCCACCGCACAAGTTGAACTGCGGGGCTCTGGCAAATGCTAGTTTTGCCAGTCCACCCGCGTAATGCTAAGCTGACACAAGGCACATCACAGTCTTTTGTGTGTGTGTGTGTGTGTGTGTGTGTGTGCGCATATGAAGAAGCAGCTCGGTAATTGACACCACGCACCGTCTGCATAACTTCCGACTGGATATGTGGCTCACAGCGACAGGCAGACGATGCTTTGTGGAATTAGCTTTGAAGAAGGAGCAGGAAGAAATAAGAAAATAAAAAATAATAAATACAAATGTGGGTCACTATATTACACTGGACAATCTTCTATTTTTTGCAGCATTTCTCACTTCCTCAGTAAAATCAATGGGGCCAAGTTAGTAAACGTACTGACATAAAATTAAAAATCAGCTTTAAATATGTTCATATAATTGAAGATTTCATTTTGCTTATTCAGATTATTGGATTTATTATTGGTAAACTATGGGCAAATCCAGGCCAAGTGAGAGTTTGGTTTGGGGCTCTAGATACAACATTCACATTCATTCATAATAATTTCCAAACACAAATGTGATTATAGGCAATACAATGATGGGAATAGCACCTTTGATTATGTACCATTATAAGTAGCAGGTGTAGTGCTTTTACCACCTGTGCACCCATATAGAAAAGAATACTCACTTGAATCTGATATATAACTTGAATTTCCACATCGTTAAGTTACTGACATAAGGCCATTACTGTTTGGTGCTGGGTTCAAAGCTTATGTTCCACTTGCCTTTCTTTCTTTTCAGTTTTTGTCCAGAACCTTCCAATCTAACAGGCTGCCAGTCTAGTTTATTTTATCTTTTGTTTGTGTGATCTTTTGATGAATGCTGCAGTTGTATTTCTCTCAAGTGGCCAGGAGATGAGAAGTGGAGTCTTTTCTGTGAAATCAGGGGCCGCGACTCAACGTCCCCTTGATTCTGCAATTAAATCTCTCTCCGCGCTATCGCCTTTCTCGCTCGTCCCCACCAATTAAACCTTCTGCGTGGAGTGCGTCCAAGCAGGTGGCCAGGAGTCATTTGAGTTCCTGGCAGATCGGGAGAGAGGAACAATACGATTGATATGAATAGGTTTGGCTTTGTTTAATGTCTCATTAACAAAGAGTGTAAACAGTGCCACACACAGTGCAGCAGATGGAAAGATAACTACAGGCAGCGGGCATTTGTAGCAGGAAGAAAGGCACTTTAGAACTGGGGCCTTCATAATTCTCTCCTGATTAGGAAAGGAACCAATCTGTCTCTATAGTCTATGATGGGAGGGAGGGTAAGACTGTGCAGTTAACCGAGTTAATCGCTGCCAGTTCAGAGGGCATGTCCATAGAAGTTAATCAAACTTATAACAGATTATAAGATTTATAACAGATTATAAGAAGTATTAGATTTTAATCAGCAAGTCTGACAGCAAATACTGTGGCCACTTGTTTAACACAGATCAGGTTTATTAAAAAAAAATCTTTGTTCATGAACCTTATAATTGAAAAATAATAAAATGGAATTGAAAATACTTGACTCAAGTGGAGGAGTTAAAGTTTCTCAGGGTCTTATTCACGAGTGAGAAAAGGATGGAGCATGAGATGGACAGGCGGATCGGTGCAGCGTCTGCAGTGATGCGGTCGCTGTATTGGACTGTTGTGGAGAAGAAGGAGCTAAATCGAAAGGCAAAGCTCTAGATTTACCGGTCAGTCTACGTTCCTACCCTGACCTATGGCCATGAGCTTTAGGTAATGACTGAAAGGACAAGATCACGAATACAAGCGGTCGAAATGAGTTTCCTCCGCAGGGTGGCCGGGCGCTCCCTTAGACATAGGGAGCTGTTCCCATGTCCCACCAGGAGGAGGGTCCGGGAAAGATCCAGGACACGTTGGAGGGACTATGTCTCTCGGCTGGCCTGGGAAGGCCTTGAGGTCCCACTGGAGGAGCTGGTGGAAGTGTCTGGGGTGTGGCAAGTCTGGGAGTCCCTGTTTAGACTGCTGTCCCGCGACCTGGCCCCGGATAAGCAGAAGAAAATAGGTGGATGGATGGAATTGAAAATAGTGTTTGATCAACTGGCCGCATCAACCAGCTCTGAGGATTTTATAGTACACATTTATAATATAGACAGGTGCGTGTTGGCCTTTGTGGCAGAGACTTTGACAGACATATTTTAGGACCTTCTCCATAGGCCTGTCACGATAAATACTATATGGACTTATCATTCAATATATGTTAGATGGAACAATACTTTTTATGAGTCAATTTTTATCGTGGGGACTTTTTCTTTGTACTACTGGGAAATCTTTTTTTTCTGTATTACAATGAGATTTGAGCTGTAGAAGGTTGAATTCTGAACTTCTTTGACTCATTATAGATAAAAACTAACTACTTAAGTGTTGCATTCAGATATTTAATTATTTTTGAGCATTGAAAACACTTTGTGGGGGATAATTCTGCTTTATGGTTTGGTTTCATTATTATTGTTTATTGTCTATATTTACTTCAGCGATATATCACACTTCAAAATTTCCTATCGTGACAGGTCTACTTCTCCAAAACGAGAAAAGAAGCACAAACTTTAATACAAAAATGTCAAATAGTAACATCTCACATCTATATTAGTCATACTTCCTCAAACCAATTTTTTCAGGTACAAATCACCAAAAACCAACCAGTTCCGCAGATGAAGACAGCCCCCAACAATAAAGTGAACGGAAGAAGTCTGAGTGCCTACGACTGCATTTAACTGTCACAATAGTCTGAAGAATCCAATTAAAATGGTGCTTCTGTAACAGTCGCATTCTCTGAACACGGTGAAGAGTGAACAGCCATCTTCCCAGCGCTCAGTGGAGAATCTCTGCTACTTCTCAAAACTTACCAAACACTATTCAGTAAATGCAGCCCGACACATGTGAGAGCGGCAGGTTTGGTGCTGCTGCCTGCAGGCTCACCGAGACAGCCCCAGAAAAAGAGCACATTTTTCAGGCCTAAAGCTTAAGTAGCTGCCTTAGGGGATGTGCTGCTGTTGAACTAAGAGGCTCAGGTGGCAGAACACTAAACAACTCTGGACTGTGGTGTAAGAGGTTTGGCTTCTACAAACTCATGCGACTGACAAAAGGAGGACTGAACACGTCTAGACTGTAGCCAGAGAGAATGTGTAAAGGAAAAATGGCTAAAATCTCTTATTGGCAACATTTTAGATCTCTTTGCAATTTTAAAACGTAATAACAAAGGCAAGCAATAATAATTACATTTGCTCTATTGTACTCAGTGGTTATAAAAGTTTTTAATCACATTGGAGTCTGCATGTTCGTGAGTTCCTCAATCAAACATTTCCAGACTGTTGGATTGGAAGGGATGAACCAATTCTATGACCACCACGTTCACCAGATATCACTCCTCTGGATTTCTTTCTATGGGGCTATGTTTTTTTATTGTAAAGAGACTTTATGGACATCCTGTATATATAGATTGAAAATTGCCATGACCTGAGAAAAAAATCCTGCATTTAAGCATAACCAGTAATTTAGGTTGATTCTAAAAAAAAAACCAAAACAAAACTTTACAACATATCTGAAACACCTGCAGTGAAACAGAGTTCTATAGAGTCACATAACTCAAGAAGGATCTCTATGACAATGACATTCAGACACTGTATTGTAAATTATATGCACAAGGTGATATGCTTTTTTATCTGCACAGTAAATGTCAAGATCGCTTTATTTAAGGCTTATATACTGCCCACTTGTGGTGCAGTTACAGTACAGGCAAATTAGAGATATAATGATGTACTTCAGGTCGCTTGATAGACAATGCCAGTCTGTTGTTTGTGCAGAATAATGTCCCCACACTGAATGCTGATATTTCAAAAACTGTTTATAAATGTATGAAGTGTCTCAAGCTCTCTCTAATTGAATTTATAAGCTTTTAATAATGCCTGAGCACAGCTGCGTCAGGCACATCTCTGAACCCTGGACGCACTGGAGAAAACATTTATACGGATTAAGAAGAATAAAACATGTATAGTTAGTTTTCTGTCTATCTTTTTTTGTATGGGCCTCTTTTGAGTCTGAAATAATGCTTGAATTAAACAGACATAGCAAGAATTTAATTATACCTGAATATACGTAGTGATCCAAATCTAATACAAAGAATTTTGAAGTTATACTTGCTACTTAGTCTACTTAAAAAATAACAACATATAAATAAGAATAAATAATATATAATGTGTGGATAAATCAAATATTATGACATTTTAAACTTGCGTCACTGGTTTGTTTGTCTGTGTTGAATGTGTGGACAATCGCTTCATTCTGATTTCTTTTAGTAAAACAAATCTGTAGGAGAATTAAAAAAAATCTTTCTCAAAAACAACAACGAAAAGACAACTATCAAACATTCAAGTCTACAACAGAACAAAGCACGCACCAGTTGTGGGAATCAAAAGAAAGTGGTATCCCTCCCTCACTCGCAGTGAACAGCACTTGTTAAGCACAATATGGCACAGCTTTCATCTACTTGTTTTTCAGTAACTTCTCTTTGTGATTCCATGCAGCACACGCTTTCCCTTTGGAAGATGCAAGATGCCCATGATCTTGATAAAGTACTTTCCAAATTAGAATTACCTAAAACTGCCAACAACATGTGTTCATTTGTTAGACCATTATGTTGCTCTACAGTCATGCCTTTAGATTTGGAGGCCCACTTATTGCTTTTGAAGTCTTTTGTATGGGTTTGTCGACGTAGCAGAAGAGGACAAGTAACTCCCACTCTCCCTCGGGACACAACACACCTCTGCTGACTGACTCTTTAATCCCCCAAAGAACAAAAGTTTACCCAGAGCTACAACTCAGCTAAAGTAGAGCAGACCCACTTAATACTGACTGCGACTGCCAATAGACACTACTGCAGAGACTATAGGGTTAATAGAAGGTAAAGCCATTTGTGACCTAAATGTGGCCGTGACGGGGAAATGGAGGAATACACGTATTTCCTGGTACGTTGTAACAATACTAATTTTCACTTCAAATGTGGGTCATATGAAGTTATTACTGAAATAGTTCTTGCCTACTGAGTAACAATCAGACATGAGATAGAAAAAATAGAATGAAAACTTAATTCTTTGCCCTAAATTTTTACTTGTATTGATATGTATTGTTATCTATTTCTTTGACCTAATTTTCGTGATACTATCTGTTGTTACGCACGGGCGTATCTCTTGTTTGTTGTGTGTCCAGCGGCCTGGAGCCACTTGGACTAGATTAAAACTGGTACGATTATTTTGATGGTATAAATACACTGTATGTTTGTTCATTTGGGAGCTGAGGGCGAGACGACACTTTAGGGACAACAACTCTTTGACAATTGTGCACAATTGATTCAGTAAATCAGACTTTTTGATTCAAGACAACTTCTCTATTGATTTTATATATTTTTTTTACATTTCATTTCAATACTTAATCACTACCTGGTTTACAATACCAGTACCTGCATGGTTCCTTTTTTCATACTTATCTCTGTACTGGTATTATCTGAACCTTTTTCTATTATTGTTTGGTGGTATGTTTCAATGTTACCCAGCCCTAAAAAGGCAGAGGTAATTATGAAACATTGCATATATTCTGTATATGAATGAACTTATAATACATTCATCACTCTCAGAACCAAACTCTGTGCCCAGTATTTCACTTCTTATCCTAAACTATTTATTATTCCAAGAACAGTGCATGAGGGAAAATAAAGCTGTCAAGAGCAGGCCCAGAGAGGCAGATGAGGTCATTTGAATTCCACTCAGAAAGGCACTAGACAGGCGACCCTGTCCCACCACCTCCTACTGCGGCCGGAGCAGCTCTTCCATGTAAATACATACGTGTTTGGAGGTTAGTGATGACTGTTCCACTGGTCAGGGGTCCCTTGGTGGCGTACAGGGCCACGGAGTAGGTGGTGCTGGGCTTCAGATTGGACAGCTGGTGCTCCTGCTTGTTGCCTTCTACCAGGAATGTATCAGCAGTTACTGAAACATAGAAGATACATATTTAGATTTGTTTACAACTTTCACCCCATCCCACACACTGATATTTAAACAGATAAAAATCTCTCTGAAAAGAACATTAGAATCTCTGCGCTACTGATGTTTCAACTGTTTCCTCCTCTAAGCTCTTTTTAAGTTCAAAAGAACCCTGCGCTAATTATGCTTTTGGTGAAATTTGCTTCGGGGCACTTCTGTGCAAAAAATGCTATATTAAGCACAAGATATGAGTATTCAAAAAGTAGTCTCCAACAATATTTTCCGTACAATCTGAAAACCTATTTGTTGGAGTAAGTGTTTCGTGCCGCAGTCTAAGAGGAAGAATTTGTCCATCAGGGATTTGCGAGAAAAGCGATTGTGTCTATGGCTTAATGTCTTTGTCTTGTTGTGTTTTATTTCATTTGGATGGTAATGAGAGCTGCTGCAGATTGCTTTTGCGAATTGGCTGTGAGTGATTGCAGGATTTTGTGACCTGCCATCTGTCCTCTCTGAGCGCATATACTTCACAGCCTCAGAGCCGCTTGTTAATTCTGAGCACTATTCTGGAGACATCAGCAAACCATATTTTGTCCTGATGGGCTATTAATCTCTTTATATGACGTTTGATTGACTGCTAATAACATTGTTTAGATTTTATGAGGATGTTCGTAGATGTCCATTACATGTCATCTGTGAAGCAGTTCGACACTTGCAATAATCCAGTGCTTATCGACCTTGGCTGATTATAATGACATTAAGCTTTATAATAGTGTTGTTTGCAATATGTCTTTTAATGTGTGTTGGCCTGGTAGAAGGTAAAAGTAGTTTATATACAGGGTGTCCATAAAGTCTCTTTACAACTTAAAAATGTAATTACAAAGGCAATTCATAAGATATATTAATTAGATTTGTTCTATTATACTCAGTGGTTATAAAAGTTTTTAATTACATTGCATTTTTTGTATTTCAGGCATCCTGTTGACCCCTAAGAAATGGCTACTCCTCAAGAGAAGGCACAATGTGTATCATGGTTTACTGAGACAAAATCAGATACGCAGACTCAACAAAACTACATAGAAAATATGGAAGAGATCCACCATCACGTCCTTCAATTCGTGCATGGTACAAAAACCAAGAACATCTGAGAATGTTAAAGATGTTGTGCACTGAACAAAGATACGAGACATTATTGAACTAAAGCAAAAGATACAGATGCGATTGAACCACTGATGAGGCTCTGCTACAGCGAACATGGCAAGAAATCCAGTACCGTCTTGATGTGCTTCGTGCGACTAATGATGCCCATATAGAGGTGTATTAAATCAGGTAAAAATCTTTGGAAACCGCTGAGTACAATAGAACAAATCTGATTAAGATCAATTGCCTTTATAATACATTTTTAATTGTAAAGAGACTTTATGGACCCCTTGTATATTTAAATAAAGGCCAGCTGCTTTTGTTACTATTATAGTTTTAAAAATGTGATTATTATTTTACATTTTGTTCATTATAAACTGCAATATTAATCTAAACCCTCTTAATAAAAGAAACAGATCTATTGACTTCATGTGTAAAAAAAACTCCACTCCCAGGTCAAAACTGAACTGCAGGTCAAAGTAGGATTACTCAAGCCTGAATCCATCGAAATACAACTGTGTAAGATAATGATGAGGGGAGAGACTGTTGTTAACAATTTCACATAACATGCCCCTTTCAAGAGCTTGTCTTAGCAAATGTCTTCTTTGGGACAGCAAGTACAATGTAAACTATTGCTTTGGAAAAATGGCTTTATGGGTAGAGAATATCCTTAATCCGTTAGGCATTCTTCTTTATAATGGCTCATATTCATACTATGCCTTAAAAGCTCAACAAGCTTTACTCTTATCACCCCAAAACATGCAACAAAGACCAAAACAGGAAATGCTCACCCTGGTTGTGAGTGAGGGTTAGGACGTAGTTGTCCACGCTGGAGACTGGAGGATTCCACCTCAACACAGCGCCTTGAGGTGTAATGTTAATCGCTGCCAGTTCAGAGGGCATGTCCATAGCTACAAAAGAAAGAGGGACACGAGTGAATTAAAGCTGCTATCAGATGAAAAGAACACATAAAGGCTGAGTTGAACAAGTTTATTTCGTACTTCTGATCATGAAGTAGTGAAACTTTAAAAGGGCACAGATACAACAGGTGCAGGAGCAGATGTCCTTGTACAATAACACACCTCACACAATTGTCGTGCAGCTTTGTTAAATCTATGATTATAGTCAGTCCATAGTGTGTGGAGTCAGGTGTAAATGGAGCGCTAAGAAGGGTCAATGTCGTCATGTTTATGGTTGACGGTTTATTTCTTATTGCTGAAAAAGTGCTTCACATAAAAGTCAACAAAAACAAATATACAGATAACACGATGCACAGGAAAAGAACACCAAGATGTCCTGTCTAGCTAGTATTAAATGCCAGGGAGAAGAGGTGGGTTTTCAATCTGGTCTTAAACTGCGTTAAAGACTGAGAGGATCTGACAGGAAGAGCGCGCTGTTCCATAGTCTGGGCGCTGCCACAGAAAAGGCTCTCAAATAAAGAGGACCCATAGAGAGCAGACATTTAAACACAGTCAATAACGCTTTGAATTGACCTGATGCTTAACCCCACATAAAGAATTACAATAATCCAGATGTGATGTTACAAATGTGTGGATTTCTTTTTCAAAATCTGTCTGTGGAAGGTAGGGCTTTACTTCAGCGTCTCAACTGTAAGAAGTGGACTTTATGACAGAGCTAATATGCTTGTCCAGTTTGAACACAGAGTCCAGAATCAGCCCAAGATTCATCACTGCAGGGCGACAATACGACGGCATAGGGCCAATCACACTGTCAGGCCCAAGCAGTGGGTTAGCTTGACCAAACACCACAAGCTCAGTTTTGTTTTGATTTAAGTTCAGAAGTTTGTGCTCAGTCAAGTCTGCACATCTCTGAGACAGTCCTGCGGAGCTTTGGTTATGGTCTGGCTGTCATTGGTGGTCACTGGCAGATACATTTGAATGTCATCTGCAAAACGATGAAATGTGACATTGTGCTTTCCAAAAACGTCACCCAGGGGAGGCATGTACAAAGCGAAGAGGGCTGGCGCTAATGTAGAACCCCGGGGCACGCCGTACTCACACAGAGGAGGAGTACTGTCCTAGGCTCACAGAACAACTCCTGTCTGACAGATGGAATCGAAATCAACAGAGTGCTGTACCCTTAATGTGGCTCCAGGAGAAACAGAAGGGACAGAAGGATGCTGTGATCCACCGTGTCGAAGGCAGATGATAAGTCTAAAAGCAAAAGAACTGCGGCTTTCCCAGAGACAACAGTTAAAAGCAGGTCATTAAAAACTTTCAAAAGAGCTGTTTCAGTGCTGTGCTGGGATTTAAAACCAGATTGAAATTTTTCACCAATTTTGTTCAGACTAAGGTGAGCCTGTAGTTGGTGATATGCAACCTTCTCGAAAACCTTACACAAAAAGGGCAAGTTTGAGATAGGTCTAAAGTTAGGAAGAATATTTGGGTGAAGACTTTTTGATGAGCGACTGGACCACAGCATGTTTCAGGGCAGTAGGAAAAGAACCAGATATCAGACACAAGTTTACAACATTAGCAATAAAAGGTCCAATAAAATCAAAAACATCCTTGAACAGACAAATTGGAATAATATCTAGTGGACACAAAGAAGGCTTTAGCTTTTGAATAATTTTTTTCAAGTCCGATAGAGACACTGGCTCAAAACACTCAAAACCTGAATCACAGACTGTTGGAGCTACAAGGTCCAAGCAGAGAGCATTGACAGTCTAAGAGCAGAGACTTTATCCCTAAAGAATGATAAAATGTTTTCACAGAGCGTAGATGAGGGCACAACATTTGCGTTACATGGATTTACAAGAGACTTCAAGGTACTAAAAAGCATCTGAGGTTTATGGCAGTTTGTTGACGCCAGGTTTGATATAAAACATACAAAAATATGAACAACAACAACAGTATGGCTATAACTGTAAAGCCGTTACAATGAATTAGCAAAAGGAGAATAGTCAAATCAAACTATATTTTTGCTCCTTTACACAGTCTTTTATTAGTAGATCTTTATTTAATACCAGGCAGCACTACAGCAAGCACTAAAGGTCCGCCACATTAAAAAACACATTAAAATTCTTTACTACTGTATCTATTTATGTACTATGAATCTAGAATTTTAAAGACGCTTGGATTTATTGTGAGGTTGGTCGCAAAGTTTGAGCCAGAACATTGGTGAGCTGTTTTGAAACTCTCAGCACGAACACTAGGCTTACAGTGATCAATCGGCGAGCCACGGTAAACAGACACAAAAATATGCAGTGCCCAGACAAGGACATGCATATTTAACTACTCCCCAAGTCCAAAAATGTTGCAGCAGCATATTTTTACTTTTCATTTGACTTTTGGTTTGATTCCAATTGTAGAGAAATATATTTAAATAATTACAACAATCAGGCCAATCAAATGTCTTGAATGCCAATTAAAATGTATGTGTGTCCTTGTTGGCATTGACCATAGACGGTATATATAAATGGACATAGCTAACACGATAGCCGCCGCGTTCCAAATCTCTGTAATTGCTGCAGTGAGTCTCGTCATTTTGGTCTTAAAATGTTTGTGTTAACCCGCTGTAAATGATCCTTGTATTTTTATTTCCATATTATGTCAATAAATCAAGATATGAACGTTAACAACAGTGAAATCAGGTGCCTGCTTTCCCCGAGGTCACTCCCGCTAGCGTTAGCAACTGGGAAGGGCCGTTACCTTCAGCAGCCTCGCTCCAGATTGGCTCTTTGGTTGCTATGATACTCGCAGTCGGAGTTCCAAATATGGAACTTGGCTCCAAATTTGCCCCTATTAACTGCTATTTAACTGGAGCCGAACGCTATGGGCGACGTCACACTCCCTTTGTCCACTTCTTTATACAGTCTATGGCATTGACATTGCTTATTGGGAGTTTGTAAGAAAACAGATTTGAAAAAACACACCAAAAACATGCAACCTTTAAAGTGCATTGAAAGTGATTGCCAGTTTTGACAGTTCTTGAGTCCTTTCATTTTCAATCTGGGAACTATATTTCTAAATGATCTAATCTATCTGCTATAACGATTATTACACATTCAAAACCAATCAAGTTCTTCACCACCATCCAATCAGAAGAGCCTACTCCCAGAAGAGCTGCACATTCGTACCATTTAATTATGTCTACAACTTGATCACTGTTTCCTTAATTTAGCCTCACATTAAAGGGGAAGTTTACAGTCAAATACCCCATAGCACCTGTGAACAATATACAAATATAATACATTGCTTACTTTCTTACAAAGGTGCAAATGTTCTGTTTCCCATGCAGCAGTGGCCATATTTCACACTAAGGGAGGATAACAGCTACATTCTGGTCATTTTGGCTAAGGCCACATTTCTTATCTGTAGCCTCCTTTCATACAGGAATGTGTGACCCCCACTCTGGGAGGGTTATAAAACACTGGTGCAATCTCACTGCTTTAGACTCTGCACACTTTATAAGACTCTGCTTTGAATTTCGCTGGACGCTGCCTTTAATCCGACTGTATTGCTGTAACTGACAATAAAGATCTACAGAACGATTCTTGTGCCTCTGCGCCTGTTCTTCATGCAACAGAACAGAAACCGACACACCTCTCCAGAGCCACTTCTCCCCATCCTTGTCTGTATTCCATTCCCTCACTGCTGGACATGCCAAAATTGGGTTTGAATGTAATTATACCTTTAACCCCAATGTTTCAACCTCAATTTCTCCTCGGGCGTGTGTTTTTGGCAGACGACAGGAGCACACAGAATAGCCGTGTGTTTCCAAAACTCAAATGAGGTAATTAATACTGCCCTAGCCTCACCACAATAAAGAAAGAATTGCACTCATTAGCGAACGGAGCAGTGTTCTTATCTCTAGAATAGATGAGTCAACCTGATTAAAATCATTACGGTAATTGCAAGAGGTGAATTTGGTTGCCAAGTCCATTAAAGAGGTTATGAATATGCAAAAGAGACGACAAAAATAAACGGGCAATTTGTGTTCTGGAATATTAGGTTTTTACTATAATTGAAACTTCATCATGTTATTCACTGAGTAAATCAACAGGTAAAGTTTTAAAGGTGGCTTAAAAACATGAAAAACAGTGCTAGTTAAGTTATTCCTCACTTATCTCTTAACATAGACTGTAAAAAAAAGTGGACTAAGTGAGTGTGACGTCACCCATAGCGTTCGCTCCAGTTAAATGAAGCTCATCGAGGCTAGAGCAGTTATAGGGCGAATTTAGAACCAATTTTCATATTTGAAATTCCGACAGCAAGTATCATAGCAACTAAAAAGCTAATCCGGAGCCAGGCTGTTGAAGCTAACGCTCCTTCCC